>VYZP01072723.1:0-32912 GCA_013400635.1 Hypocryptadius cinnamomeus | reverse complement strand
CATATACACACCCCACTGCTCGCCTATTCACCCCATAATTCCCCTACACCACTGCAGATGCAGACACCAAAAGAGCCAGAGCTGGGGTGCACTGGCAGAAGTGGGGCCAGCAGGATGAGGAGAGGATTCTCCTCCCCTACTCAGCCCTAGAGAGGCCACATCTGGAGTGCTGTGTTCAGTTCTGGTCTCCACAGTTCAAGAAAGACAAGGAACTACTGGAGAGGGTCCAGCAGAGGCCACAAGGATGATGAGGGGTCTGGAGCATCTCTCTTATGAGAAAATGCTGTGGGTGCTGGGCCTGTTTAATCTGGAGAAGACTGAGAGGGGATTTCATCAATGCAATAAATATCTGCAAAGTGGGTGCCAAGGGGATAGTGCCAGACCACTGACAGGATGAAAAGCAAGGCCATAAACTAAAACACAGAAAGTTCCACCTCAACATGAGGAAGAACTTCTTTCCATGGAGGGTGGCAAAGCACTAGAACAGGCTGCTTAGGAAAGCTGTGGACTCTCCTTCTCTGGAGACATTCCAAACCCATCTGGATGAGTTCTTGTGTCACCTGCTCTAGCTGACCCTGCCTTGGCAGAGGGGTTGGACTGGATGATTCCAAGAGGTCCCTTCCAACCTCATCCATTCTGTGATCCTGTAACCAGGACAGTGCTGCCCACTCAACCCTCCTCAGGCAGCACAGAACTGGCAGGGCCCAGGCATAACTTGCTCCCAGCTGACAACACCTGCAAAATGCATCTCCATAACAACCCCTGCAACCACCCCTCCCCTCAGGACAAGAGAACATCAGCTCCTTTGGAATTTTTAAAATTGGACTGAAGAATACATATAATAGGAATGGTCAGGAGGAAAAGATGTTGTGCTAGTCTCAAGGAAAAACCTTAATTAAAATAGAAGAGTTTTCCCAAACTTATCTTCAAAACTTTAAGTCTTCTGTCTAAAAGAATCCAAAACTGAGCTGTAGTTTATGTAGCTAAAGATAAGGCACTGGATCTCCAAAGGCACATGGCTGCTGAGATTACTGCACACTGCGTCACAAGAGAATATAGCTCCCTGGAAGAAAAATAATTCCCCCCACCCCAAAACCAAAAAACAGACAAACAACAAAAAAGAAAAGAACCCACCACCTCCCCTAAAAAACACCCCAAAACCAACATAAAAAAATCCCACAAAACACAAACCAACCCACATTTCTGCCCAGGACATTTTGTGTTAATACAGAATATGGATGGGTTCTGTTTTCTCTACCTTATCTGGGCAATATGTCTCAGTATGCTCACCTCAGCTGCAGCAAAACACTGAGGTCACCTGACTACGATTGGTATCAACCTGTGGTACCAGCTCAGTTCAAGTATCATTCTTGAACTCAGAATCTGAATTCCTTCAGACATGCCTTGGAAGCTGAGCATTATTAACCCCACTTCATGGATGCATAAACACAGGCAGTGACACAGAAAAAGTATTATTTACCAATTCAAGTTGAATTATCAAATTCAAGCCACCGGCATTCCTTGTAGAATACTCTGCAAGGCTCTGCAAGTGCTCCAAAAGCCTGTCACAAGCCTAGTTCGTATGTACTTGTTCCAGTTTTCAATAAATGACTGGAACATGAATATTATTCTGTGTCAGTACTGGCATATCCCACCTCTTTCTCATATATTTAACAAAGGAAATACAGCAGCACAGCAGAGCTTTACTTCAAAGTACTTTGAAATCAGCTTTTGAAAAGCCCACTTCTAATCAATATTTAGAGTGACATGACATGAACTGAATCTTGAAAGAAACAAGTTCAATGAAAACACTTTTAGTCATTAAGTTCACCAAGCTCAGGAGCCTTTTCTCTCTGAGGTGTACTGAACTTGACTTTTCACTTTGAGTTATTTATATCACATGAGCACTTAGGGGACTCATTTAAAAATCATAATGATCCTGTGTTATACACTGTTCAGTCAAATAACTAAAGGACAGCCCTATGCCTTGGCAAATTCCCACACTTGAGCTCTCAATATCGGACATTACCTCTTCAATAGCAGAAGTAAGTGGCAAGTTCTGTTACAGTAAGATCACCCCCACAAATCACAAGATCAGGAAACTTGCAAATGTGTATCTAGCTTTGCCAGAACGTCTCTGCACAACCTCTGGCACAATGCTTTCTCCTCGAAACGCCCCTTAATTCAACTCCAGAAACCAGAACAATGACAATGATCATTTGTGCAGGTGACTACAGGGCTGACTGCAGCGGTGTCTGTCCAGTTCTGTACTCCAGAGAGTTGAAGTGTTACCACCAGAAACCTCATGTCATGAGGAAGGGTAGATACCAGCACACAGCTCCATCAGAAGAGGAACATTATCAGTAACATGGCATTTCCCTGTTGGTATTCTTTCCATAGTCCTGGTTTCTTACCTGTATCCAGTATTGTTCCTGCCAACTACAAGGTGCTTTGGTTGTGTGTCACACATGTAAATGTTAAAGTCATTTTCTGGCACCAGATCCACATCATGGAAAATGAAACAGTCCCAGTTTGCTTCCTTTAGGGCCTCTAGGTATCCTACATTCAGCAGTTTGGCTCGATTAAATTTGGTCTTGCCAGCCTGTGGAAAAGAATGGGAAAAAACAACTCTGAAGTAGGTGCCAGAGCTTTTGAACCAGAGCTGCTCCTGGGCATTTGTTCCAATTGCATGGTTTGCAACCACACCTGTGTGGCTTTTCCAGAACCTCGGGAACAGTAACTGCACAGAGTGCCCCATCACAATGGGCACAGCACCAGAGTGGCCAATGGTGAAGTGTTTCTCCAGCCTCCATTCATCACAAACACACCCAGCCAGGGCCAGGAAAGCCTGTGCTTAGCTGGGTATCACAAGTGAGACTGCTCCATGGCTTAAGCACCCTTCTGCCCCAGTCCTGGAGTTACCATCAGGTTCCACAACAAAAGAGGCACCAGTACAGTCTAGAAACTGGTGTTCCATACAACTGCATCAGTAAGGCTCATGGAAGTTCTTTTTTAAAAAAGCAAAACCCAACCAAACCCTTATGTTAATCCCATGCTGATTAGTCTCTAGATGTCAGAGCCCTTGCCATGAATGATTTATGCCTGTCCTCTCAGCTTGGAGGACAGCAATGCTGAAAGAGTTCCCTGTATTTCCTCAGCTCACACACAAGCAGAAGACTGGAAGTGAACAGCAGGTCTCTTCATTTTTACCTCCTACCTGTAACCTGATGATGCTGTTGCAGGGGACATGCTCCTAGCACAGAGCTTCACCTTTTTACTAGTCTTCATCATTTGCTTTTGCTGTGAGTTACTTAGTATTTGCTTTTCAAAAATCTAATTTTTCACCTCTGAGGTGCAAGCATATCCACACACACCTGGCAGTTTTGTAAGCTTATCATGTCAACATTCAGTCTGGAGCAAGATGTGTGCTTATCTTGCTATTTTCATTTTTTACCTGGCTGCACACTGTACCAGTCTGCAGAAGGCTTTCTGCTCTTGAGACAGACAAAGAGAGGGTTTACCTTAAGTTCCCACTTGGGAACCAGAGGGCCAACCCTGGCCCTCCCAGACACAGACAGGACAGTCATTTTCCTGAGCAAGGAACCTCTGTACTTGAAAGAAAATAAAAAAATGTTTTCAAGAGAAACTGCTTGGAATTCTAGCAAATTTTCTAGAAGGTGCCTGGACAGAAAGAGGTCCCATGGAAAATGAAAAAGAAGCTGACCTCCCCAGGCTGAGAGAAGGTGAGCTGCAGGGAAAAGCTGCTGTATACAAAGCATGTTTTATTGCTCTAAAAAGTAACACATTGCTCTAAAGTAGGATTTGTTCTCTAAAACAACCATCTGTTCCAAAATGAAGAAGATTTATGGGATTTATGACTCCATACCTGCAGTCTGAAAAATACAATACAATGCCAATTCTGAGAAATTATGAGATGGATAATCAATTGTGTCCATCCTCTGGAGAGAAATTTTACAGTAAAAAATTTAGATACAATTCACCCAAAATCAGGATGCCAAATTTCTGAATGGTTTCTTTTTTTTGCGTGTGTTTTGTTTTTCTTAAAATGTCCCGTATATAAAAATACCCATGAGACAGCCTCCTCCTGAGGATGAAAACATAGGTTATTGAGTGAACAGAACGAATGAGACATCTGGTAAGGTACATTTGGAGATCACTTGTGTCGAGTATCAAACTCAGCTTAGTTCAGGACAGCCTCTTCCATCTGCTTAAGTTCTGTTTCCCTCATCAGTGCAAGCCACCACAACAGCCAAATGCCAGCTGACATGGATTTCCAGGAAGGGCAGTTTGCCATGTCAGATCACATACTGAACAAACAGCAAAATTTACCCATCTTTTACCAAGGACAGAATTGTCTCCCTTTGTTTCTATGGAAGAATAACACTGACCACAAGACAAACTTATGTTGGGAAAGAAATTATTCACCCTTTAGGGATTACAGACTCACATTGTTTTGAGTGCAGCACTCATGTATGCGCACATTTAGGGGAGCACAACTTTAGAGATGTTAAAAGCAGCCCATAAAGAAGAAATCTGGAGTAAGCCCTCCAGTGGTTCACAGAAAAAATTACAAAAGGTCCATTTAATCTACCTCCAAAGCAGAGTGTGTATTGTCTTTCCTCAAAAGAGACTTAGAATAGCTAATGACATCACAAATCGAGAGAGAAAATAGATTTGCCCTAGAACAGTTTTTTTAGACCCACTTTCCAGTCTTTGGGCATGCCTATCTACATGGAAAAGCTATGTGAAAGCTTCCAACCTTCCAAGCACAATCTCTGATAGAACAAGTTCAGACTTGACACTGCTGCACTCATCAGACAAAACTTCCATACTTCTGTATTACTTTTTGCTAACACAACAACAGCAGTTCTCCACTTCACATATTTCAATAAATTAAAAAGATATGCCCATTCTCCCAGTAATTTATTCCTAACCACTGCTTCCTGCTAGAATGAGCCAGTAAATGTATGATTATAGTACATATTAATGCAGAAAAAAGCCCTCATTTTTCCACTCTAGAGGCCACATGATGACTCTAAACAATGAAAGAACAATTCATTCCAAGTAAAAATATCATGCCATGATTTTTATTGCTGTTCTGCTGAGACCTTCAGCTGAGCAGAAGCATAAGAGTGGAAGCTTTCACTGAGAAAGCATTGTCTCATACTGATTAATTGACTCTAGGCTCTTTAATCAGGAGGGAAGAGAAACTGTATTAATTTATCACCTTTTTCTTCTGCTGTCTCAAATGACTTTTTGGAGCCAAAGCAGAACATATAAGTAAACATAACGGAAGATCAAGAAAAAGACAACATATCACAAAAGAGAAATATATAATGGTTTTAGCACATGCAATTAAATGCAATTTAGCACATGCACATAAGCACCTTGATGAAAGACAATGTGCCACAGGTCTGCTTAAGTTTTAGCCAATGAAACAGCCTTACTAGAAAAAATGCAAATAAAGAAATTAATAAATCTTTCAGGAACCAAGTGCTCTTCCATGACGACTACTTCCTACCATGCTTGCTGGGCAAATAAAGTAGCTACAAGCAGCAGCTGTCATGTTTAGTTTGAGAAAGCAAAAGTAAAACTACACAATACATACAACTTACTAAGCACAAGAGCCTGATGGGAGAGAAGGGCTACAGACAAAATGGGGCCTTCTATCCAAACTATTCCAAATGTGAAGCCAGAACAGGCCAGCCTAGTTACATGTGTGGATACTGCAAGAGAAGTCAGTTGCATTAGCAGTGCAAAAGATGCTTACCTTGCATGCTAACTCAGAAACACTAAGTTGCTTAGACTGAGAAATTAACACCAGTTAAAGACACTGCCAATACTCCCCAGCCCTGAGACCCAGGAATGCCACCAGCAGTGGCTGCAGGCAGTGTTGCATCCCTCAGCAAGCAGAATTGTTGGAAGCAAGGCTTGAAGGACTCATGTCAGACAGCAGAGGCAGCAGAAACCTCTCCTCAGGCTGCAGGGCACAGCCATCACCCTCACCCAAACAGCTCTGCACGGCTGCCCCACCTGGTGAATGACATAGATGCCATAATCCAGCTGCTGCCTTTGCAAGAAGGGGTGGAGGTGCTGCAGGAGGTACAGCAGATGCTTCTCCCGGTTGCGGTGTGGGATGAGGATGGCCACGTGCTGCAGGGCTGAGCACTCCACAGGGTGGTACCGGCCCTTGGCTACCTGAGGGTTCTCCTTTTGCACCTCTTCCAGTGTAACAGATGGTTTGAAGGAGAGTTTGCTGGCACCTCCTGTAAGAGAAGCACAAGAACCTTTCCTGAGTCACTTCAGGTTGTGGCTAGCCCAGTCACGTTATGAGGCACCACGTAACCAGTGTAAGAAACCCAGGTTCAAGCCCCAACTGGCTTCCCTGCCCTTCCAAGAGAAAAGTAGCACTACAAGGATTCTATGCAGGAGGTGGAAGGAGAGGATGTCAAGCATGTTAGTTGCTTAAACTGACTGTGAAGTAGTGGCAATAAAATAAAAACATTTTCAAAAAAAACAAGAGAAGTTCTAAGCTACTGCAGAAGGATTGGCCAGGAATGACTGCCAGGGCAAAGCCAAGGAGAAGAAAGTGGAAAGAGATACAGGACTGTGGCTGTAAGAAGTCATTGGTACCTAAAGCACAAAAAAAGCGTAACAGGCTTAAGGCTCTAAATTAGTAAGATAAAACATACCAAGGCAATCTGCAGCCAAATGAAATTTTCATCCCTTCTCTTGCACTGAGCTGTAATCCCAGCTCCTGTAGACTCAGCAAGCCCATGAAAAAGTACAATACAGGCAACTGTGATGGCTACAGCCATTGCTGCATTTGCTTAATCAAATGTGTCTTGGGGTCAGGGTGAGGCTGTGCAGGGACTGAAAAGGTTTTTCTACTACATCAGGGAAGAAGGAAGAGTCTAGCTTCCCAAACAAATCCTAATCAGGTTCACAATAAGGAAGAGAAAGAAGATAATGACATGATACTGATAATGAAGATAATGACATGATAATGATGCAAATCAGGAGCCTGGTGCTGCTAGCAGTACCAAGCCAAGAAAAAAGCAGAATAATAAAAATGCCCAAACCAAGAAAACAGTCACCCATTTGAACATCATAATTAGTGCTAGCTCCAACAGAGTTGTGAAGTCCTCCAATTGTTAATTGAGACAAAAAAGTATATTTAATAATAAAAAGGCAAAAAACTGAAGAAAGATGAAAACACCTGTGGTTAAGGCAAAAATAATTTAATTTTTTTTAAAAATAAAAAGATGCATGCATAAGCAAGGGAAAAAGGAAAATTCCTTCGCTAATCCCCATTGGCAGGCAGGTGTCTGGCCACATCCAGGGAAGCAGGGCTTCAGCACATACAGCATTTGTTGGGAAGACAAATGCTACCACCATGAACATCCCTCCTTCCTCCTTTCCCCAAGCTTTTACTGCTGAGCATGATGAATGGCACAGTCACAGGGTATGGAATACCCCTGCAGTCAGCTGGGGTCAGCAATCCTGGCTGTGTCCACTCCCAGCCTCCTACCCATCCCACTGGATTTTAGGGGGCCAGGACAGACAGAGACAAAGCCTCATGAGAGTGCAAACACTGTACAGAGTAGGCAAGCTACTGGTGTGTTACCAAAGCTGTTTTATCAACAAATGCAGAGCGCAGCACCAGCTGCTCTCCCAGCCAGACCCAGCGCAGGCACTGGGTGCCACAAGACACTCTCTCACCCAGGAGTGATTCCTGCAACTGGTTGTATTGGTTTCACAGGAAAGGTATCCAACTGGAATATGGCTAGGAAGGCAGCAGCACTACAGTGGATTAACCTGTCAGAGGAGAGGAAAACACCATCACTTACGCAGGTACGGAGACAGAGCTGGGCAGGGATCCTGAAATGACTTCACCACGGGAACATCTGCAGTGGATTCAATCTTCTCTTCCTTTTGACTGTGCTCCAGGCTAGTTACCTTCCTGAAAAACTCCACCATGCTCTTAGCTTTAGGAATTTCCTGTCTGGTGTCCACTAAGTAACTGAATGTGGTCCATAGCACCATCACAAATAAAGTGACAAGCACCAACACTTTGAACTTATAGAAGAGGTTAAAAACATTCAAGCCCAAGGCCATGGCTTTCCCTGATCCACAAGCAGCTTCCTCTGCTCTGATGCTGAAGCAGGTCACTGCATATCCAGTGGGGATGAAACCACAGCTCCCAACAAGAACATCACAGTAGGGAAGTAAAGCTGGAGGTAGGGAGGGCTGCTGCACTTCCTGCAGTTTTGAAATTCATGGAGCCATAGTATAGTTTGCTCTTCAAATGTCACAAAATATGACTTTAACCTGGACCACAAAAAAAGAAAAAAGGAATGAGAAAATTAGTTTCTACCATCTCCACTGCTACACCTTCACAGATTCCATGAAAACAGGTTACGACAATACACAAAAGGAACAGCAAGTATGAACAACTGGTCAGAAACCAAGACAATGATCTTTGGTCTTAGTTCAGCCAAAAAGCAGCTGCATGATTTTATGTAAATCACTTTCCTGTTTTGTTCTTCTCTCTTAATCTTTCTTTTTTTCAGATCAGAAAGTGCAACCAGTCCCCCATGTTATGTCTGTGTACAGTGCCTGGGAATACACAGGTTTTATTACTTCTGTTCCTACCAAAATTAACAACAGCTGCAAAGCAGGAGATTCTGCTGGCTATGAGTAAAGCCCATCCAAAATGAAAACCACATGAATCTCTGCAGAAATAAACTGTTTCCTTCTGAAAGGCAGTATTATTGGTGTTATGTTGCTCTGCACAATGCAGTGTGAAACCCACAACACCTGACAGGTATCAGAAATCATCGTTCTTTATCTGCTGCCCGTCAGTACCACCTTTTGGGTCCTTGTCCAGTATTCCCCTTCTCACACACAGCTGAAGGAGGAAAATCTTCCTGCTTTTTAAGGGAAAGGTTCCATTTTTCAAAAGCGTTAGGTCTGTGAGGAGCCAATCCTCTATTCCACCTCCTGCCCTCTTTCAAGGGCTCCATTTTCATAAAGCCTTTCACTGCCATCATACTATAGTTACCACTCTACTTCTTTTGGCTGTTATTATCATTTCATAGCAAAGAAAGAATGAAATTTTAATAAAAGAGAGCTCTGATGTAGAAAACACACAAGAAAACTGCAGCCTCTGAGAAGAACAAGGATTGAGGCTAAGTGAAGCAAAGGCAGTGATTAAAGACAATGCACATGAAACAGGCTAGATCAAAGAGAAGAAACATAAAAACGTGGAAAAAGTTCTTTTATACCAGCCTCTAAAGTACATGAGACCCTGGGGAGATATCACAGGCACAAGGACTACAGTAACTCCACATTTCCATTAGTTTAGGCCTGGTGTCTTCTGGAGAATTTTGCTGATCAGTGGGAACACGTATGGGAGCCTGATCCAGGACTACCAAGATGAACTCCCAAGCTTTTAAGGTTCACTGGGAATTACCAGCTGCTGTCCTTCCTGGAAGGCATTTCATGGAAAAGCCAACCTGCTCTCCCCATTCACATGCAACCCACAGCAAGGCTCTAAGTTAAGGGACTCAAATGAAATGTCCACCCTTCCCCACCAGTTTACACCCTACAATAGCTGCACACAGGAAATCTGTGATAAGCTCTATGAATCACCTGAGAGCAGTGTGGACCCCATGGGTAATATTAGCCTGTAATAATTAAATCAAAGACCTTAGACCTTCTTATCTAAACTCTACCTACAAGTTTCTATGGAATAATCTAAACTGCTGCCTTTCATGGCCTCTCAGCTGCTATGCAGCATTCATCAGGTGAAGCACTTTCCCTAAAACAAACCAAAGGTCTCACTGCACAAAGAGCATGTACAAGGAGGGAACTTCTTCTCCATCACCCAATCCAAGTGCACCCCAGATTAACCTGGGCTGAAAAGGACAACATGAAAGTTAAAAAACTGAACTTTACGTGCAGCAAATGACTATCAAAAGGTGTTTATTATATTCACAGATTCCCACTTTCCCAGAAATGGACTACAATCTTTTAAAAGAATTAAAACAGTTGCTCACCACTGGTACTCAGATTAGTGCAAATGGGCTGTCCCTCAAAAGAAATTATTTTGTCCATAAATAAAGTTTAAAATTAACTATCTGTCGAAAAAGATAAAGAAACGCCAGGAGACAGTCAGCAGCATTAGCCAGAAGAAGAAGCTTCTGAAATATTTTGTTGTTTTTTCTTAAAATATCAGGAAGAGCATGCATGTGCAAAATAGCTAAGGTACTAGGATGTTAAAATTATGGACATAAACTATGAACTTACTGCACCAACCTTATTTCTACTCTCTTCCACTCCTATTCTAAATCTCAGACATATGAATTTCTTTTGTCAGCTTTGCAAGATTCTATAAGTAGTTGCTACTAAAAGTTCACATTACTTGTCTCTGACAAATCTTCACACTATTCTACTGTCAGTGTGAATAATTTCCCATAATAACTAAACTCACATCTCCACTGGCTTCTATGGCAGCAACAGAATGCTGCTCCTGCTTAAAATACACTTAAGCAGGGCAGCATAAATATGCACACACGATCACAACCATTAGTCACCTTCAGCTCATCACAACACTCATGCAGAAGCGCAATAATTCACATTTCAGAAAACTGCAGATTGATTTTTTGGTGTTATCTCCAGAGAATACAGCGCGTATTTCAAAATGCAGACACACAAAGGTATCTTGGTATTTTAAATGGAAAAACACAGATGAATCAATTGGCACACCAATTTACCTTACATTATTACTGCAGAGGTTAAAAGGTTGTTTGCCTGGCTTTTTTGCCCTGAAGCATGAGAATGGCATGGGCACAGAAAGGCAAATCTGATTCTACCAACAGAGAAGGAAGAATTGTGGAAGAACTGTACCCTAATAAATGAAGATGACAGTGAAGAGCTGCCACTTTTGTGACTCCTGCCAAAGACTGAGAACTTGGGAACTTAGGAGGACAATAACTGAGAGTAAAAGGACAAGAAAGAAGTTAAGCCTCAGTAGAACCTGCCTGTCACAGAAACAAAAAAAAAAAGCCTTGGCCAATGCCCCTCTGGAGGGTGTTGTGTTACCATTTCACACTAAGGACTCTTCAGTTTAAAAAGTCATCTTTCACCAGCAAGCCTAAAGTACCTTGTTTGCCAAGTCAGGCAGCTAACCCAGAGTCAAGAAGACCAGAGCTTGGACCTTGTTAAAGAAAAAAAAAAAAAAAAAGTTAGGCTCAGGGCCTGCTGCTAAAAAGCCATACTTGGAGAAGTAGTATAAAAGCCAGAGTTATAATACATAACATAAAATCATTATTAATGGAATAGTCTTAATCAAATACTGATTAGAATAGTCATGCAAAACCTACTCCAGTCTTAATAGTCTTGACAGTAACAACTGAGGCAGAAGAGACATTCAGTAGTTAAGTCCTTTCCACATCCTGAACAACCAAGTCCCCCGTCCCACTGATCAATTTCCCATCTTTCTTTTGTTCGCTATGTAGTTAATGAAGCACATCTTTTCATCTTTGATATCCCTGGATTATGGCTGATATATTGGTTGGGGGTGGTGGTGAGAAAAGGCCACCTAGTCATACATTATACCATGTGCAAACAAAAATTCAATACTGAACAAATCTTACAAGAAACAATAGTATCTCAGAAGCTGGAAACATGGTTCTTCTGTACTTCGTAACTCAGGTGACCAACCCTCAAACATGGGTGGGAGAACACTTGTGGTGCAACTAAACTCTCCTCATAGCTCTGAAACCTGACTCTAGTTGTGTGTGACCTTCATAAAACAGACCAAAGAAACTTTCATGGGAAACAAAGTGCAACTTTCTTGTGAAAAAAAACTCAGTGAAGCATAACCAAACCGAGTTTAGAAAGTTACAGCTGCCTAGAAGGGAACGGCCCTTCAGACCACAAGGTCAAAACCACCACAGTACCCATTTCAAAATGCATAATAGAAAAAAATTAAACAGAACAAAGTCACAGTTATGCAAATATGGCATAAGTCAGAATTCTAAAATTGATGGAAAAGGTGAAAGATCTCCATCTACATGCAGATATACTCATACCTAGACAGATGCTGTAAGACGATTCTAAATAGCTCCCTGATCATGTTGAGGCATAAAAATAGTGCATGTTCTGCCTTCCCCAAAACCACATCTGTACCAACAACTATCCCTGTGCTCTGCAGCTTGTCTGACAACCCAAGTTCTATAGCCTGCAACGTGTTTTGAATCACACACCAAACCCTGCTTCCTTGTTGGAAGGTTCCTGGTACTTCTCATATGACATTTATCTGCAGGAACCCATCCAGAACACAGAGCTGTATGACTCTTCCAGGAACAGGGGCATCCAGTTCTCATCCTTGAGCGTCATGGCACAAACATGAAGCCCTAACTTGCCCTTTTCCATCCAGGTAGTCCAAAACAGTAAGCAAGGTTCCAGCATGGACAAGACTTCTGAAGCAAACTAGGACGATCAGAACCCCATCCATACTCATCCAGGGTTTTCACAAACACACCTGCATTGGAGTCTGACACGCTGTGCAACCAAGACACATACAAGCTGGTTTCCTATGTAAGGGCTGCAGGGTCAGCCTGTGCGTTTGCCTCCTGATTTAAGCCAGTAGCACTACCAAGCTCAGAAATGCCCAGGAATACTGGACTAAAGGCTGTTCTTTTTCATTGATGCAGAATTCCTAGACAAAGTCAGTATCAGCCAGAAGACTGAGAACTGATAGACCTGATCTAGATATAAGTGAAGGAAAGCAACCTTATGAACAAAATCTGGTAAGTAACTGGAATTGATGAAAACTCATTATGTTCCAAACTGCAATTTTTCCCTGATATTTTTTTAGATTAAAACTGTCATTATGATAATTATGCTAAAGCCTAGATTACTTATCCAAAAAACGTTATGCTTAACAGTATAAACAATCAGTGAGAACATGGTGCCTAAATTTTACTTTTCATATGTTCACATTTAAAACTATTCACCCTGTAGATATTTTCATCTGATGAAAGGAAAATTAATTTTTAAATTACACAAACCAATTTTCTGACTACCTGTTTCACATGGTCAAGTAAGGACAGATTTCCCACACAGGATTTTCTAGAAGCCCCTGCAAGCTCCTCAAGTTCACGCACAAATTCCAAAGGCAGAACAGGTTCAGCAGCAATGAGCATTCACTTCAACCTAACTCTAAAAACTGTAATAAGTTCAAGCAGGAAATGAAGCATGAAAGAGTTCCCTGGGACTGCATTTAATCAGCTCTGTACTAAACAGACAATTATTTGTTATTTTATCTAGGCCAGAATCAAAAGCAGCCATGGGTTAGCTCCGGGTACATCAGGAAGTGTAGCAGTCTTCTTCATGAAATCCACCAAGAAGGAATTAAAATTCCTGACAACTGGCAAGGTAGAAAGATCACTGTACAGCATCAGCTTTTCTATGCAGGATAGTTCAAGTCTTCAAGTTTTACAAGAGTCTATACCTGCTCCTTTCACAGGCACTTCCTTCTTTTCAACAGATCAGTTTCTTTGTAGGGAGTTAAACTAATAACTTTTAACACCTCTTTTACGCAACACTTTCATAATCCTATTACCTCTTCCTATTTAAAACCCACCAACTGCACTGAGAAATGGTGCTATTTCAAAAGAAAAACAAACAACAAAAAAGATAAATCCATCCTCAAACAAACTCTCTTTCCACTTCTCAGAATTTCAAGCCAAATAAAGAAAGCACATTAAACCACTCACTGCTGCTGCCACATTGCTCCTTCCTGTCGAACACTGACTCCAAGAACTACAGAGAGCACTTCACAAGCAGCACTTTTCATCCAGGAAACCCCACACCATAAAGAGACCTCTGTTACCTCTGACAGGCTGCAGGAAAGAATCAGCTCAATATCACAGGATGGGAAAAAATTTAAAAGGAAAAAAAAGAAAAAAAGTCAACATATCCCACCTTTCCTCAGGACAAAGAGGCTCCGTGGTGCTGTCCCACATGCCCCTCCCTCAGCTCATGAACGAGCCCAGGACGGCAGCCAGCCTCCTTTCTTTCCTCCTAGCACAGCAGAACCACCACACAGGCACTCAGGCATACCGGGACAGAAGCAATACTGCTCAGAAATAATTCCTACAACAAACCCTTCCATTAGAAACAAAGGCTCAAGCCTTTGCTCCTAAAAGCAAACCACAATCTATCAGTGCCCTTTTGGCATCTTTCCCGTTTGGAGATTTTAAACATTAGAGATGTCATTCTTCTTACACACATCAAGCTGCCCACTCTCTTGTCCATACCTGTGGAGAAGTGCCAGTGCTCCCACTACACTCCTCTCTGTTATCACCTAGACATACCCATTGATGACAGTCCCTATTGTCTACTTTATGCAAGCATCTACTTTATGCAAACAGCCTGACTCACTGACCCTCTTCACAAAAAGCAACTTCCTATTACTAGGTTGTCCCTCCCCGGTGCTTTTTCTACCACTCTGACCTGTAAAACTCCTCTAGCAACCCCACAGGATCAGCTGTACCAGAACAGAGGCACCACTTTCTCATCTCACCCATCTGGAGCTCCCTCAGACTACCAGGGATGCAGCATTGCAACGACCAGAGCAGGCACAGGGTACATGGGTAAGGTGGATTGCAGAAAAGGATGGGAAAGCATAGGTACAGCCTCATGACAAGTGTTAAATCTCCTGTAACTCAAACCTGCTTGAACTCTTTGGGCAATACATGCATTCCAAGCAGGCAGGTATTTCAAGGCTTCCCCAGTCAGTGCCACCTCCTCTGTGCCACAAAGGTCTTATCTATTTTCAGGACTGCACAAGAATTTCGAGGGAAAGCTTCCTCATTTCACACATCCAGTAGTGCAGAAAGAACCTTTAGCACTACCTCATGTTTTAACTGCTCAGTCACAAAGCCAGACCAGTCTGGGTCTCAACTGTCACCATCTCATTTTTCTCTCTGGTGCAGCCCCCAGACTATAATTTCTCTGCACCAGCACAAGCTCTTATGAAAACATAGAGCTAGCTGTACTAGGAAGCAAGCAGAATTTCTAGCAACTTTCTGTAATCCTTTGTCTACACTTCCCACTGAAAAATGTCAGAAAACCTGATATGACAACCAGCAGCAGAAAAACAGTAGTTCAGCTTTCAGTTGACTGGGAATGGTTATTTTGGCAGAATGATAACAGACATTTCCAGGAAACGACAGGTAACATTCTACAAATTGCCTGGAACCAGAACATTTTAAAGAGGAAACGTATGAGTTAAAAAGAAACAGACCCAGGTGCACTTGTGGGGTCTGATTACAGTAACAGCCACTGCCAGCTAAAATACTCCAGTTATGTCAAGAATACAAAGAGATACACAGATGTGCTGGCTCCATACTCTTTATTCCTTGATAACTGCTTGATATTCAATATAAAAGAACAAAGGTACTGGCAGCTCCAACTCCCTGAATTACAAACCAAAAAAGAAAGATAAAAGAATACCTAACACACCAGGAAATAACTGCTGTGGTTTAACCCAGCTGGCAACTAAACACCACACAGCCACTCCCTCAACTCCCCACCAACAGTGGGACAGGGGAGAGAATCAGAAAAGTAGAAGTGGGAAAATTCACAGGCTGAGATAAAAAATGCTTAATAGGACATAAAAGGAAGAAAATAATAATTAGAATAACTGTGGAAATAATGATAATTAGACTATACAACAGACATGATGCAGTTGCTCACCAATGCCCAGCCAGACCCTGAGCAGCTGCTCCTGACCAGCTGACCCCTCAGGTGATACACTGAGCATGATGCCCTTCAGTATGGAATATTCATTTGGCCATTTGGGGTCAGCTGTTCTGGCTGTGCCCCCTCACAAATTCTTGTGCCACTCCAGCATTTTCACCAGCAGAACACGGGAAACTGAGAAGTCCATGACTTGGGGTAAACACTAGTCAGCAACAACCAAAACATTCCTGTGTTATCAACTTAATTCTCATACTAAATAAAAAACACCCCACTGTACCAGCTACTAGGAAGAAAATTAACCCTATCCCTGCTGAAACCAGGGCAACAGCCTGGATATTTTAGCTTACACAACTTACTGTCTCCAGGAGTGTGGGCATCACAGAAGAAGCGATTGCAACGATGTAAATGAGGAAAGGCTTGGCAGATAAATACAATAAATCCATTACATTAAAAGAGAACAACACAGCAGAAAAGCAATGAAAAAGAACTTTCCATACATTTTTAACTCTGACATGCAGGACAGAGAAGAAAATAGGAGCGTCTCATTATGTTGCATATCCCTAACAGGGACACCATTGTTCTTCCACTCAACATTACCCTGAACAAGGAGTGCTATTCCCATGTTCCAGCCTGCTCTGATTTATGATCAATAAGCTGAACAACTGTCTCCACAGGGAATGCATTAGACAAACACAGCAGTCCCTAAGTACTGGTATGTGTGAAGTCCATTGTCCTTTGAACGTGTGCTCCTGATTTTCTGTCTGCTAGACTCTCACTTTATCACACCGGAACAGAAGAGGGGGAGGTAAAGATTCAGAGGTCACTTACCAACTGACAAGGCAGACTCAACCTGGGGAAAAATAATTTGTTGTCAATTAAAAATTGAGTAGGATGGTGAGAGGCAAAATGTATGCTTCCCCTCCACTTCCTTCTTCCCAGGCTCAACTTCAATCATTCATTCCCACCTTATCCACTTCCCAGCCCACAACAGTGCAGGGGGACAAGGAATGCAGGTCACAGAATTATAGAATCATCTAGGCTGGAAAAAACCTCTATGATCATCGAGTTCACCTGCTAACCCAGCATTGCCAAGCCCACCACTAAACCATGTCCCTAAGCACCACATCTACTAGACTTGGGAATACTTCCAGGAATAGTGACTCAACCACTTCAAAGGGCAGCCTGCTCCAGGGCTTGACAATCCTTTCCACAATGAAATGTTTCCCAATATCCAATCTGAACCTCCCCTGGTGCAGCTTGAGGCTATTTCCTGTTGTCCTGTTGATTGTTACTTGGGAGAAGAGACTGACCCTTTCAGGTAGTTTTAAAGAGAGGTCAGGTCTCTCTTGAGTCTTCTTTTCTCCAGGCTAAACACTCCCAGCCCCCTCAGCTGCTCCTCACAGGACTTTTGCTCCAGACCCCTCACCAGTTCTGCTGCCCTTGTCTGGACTTGTTTCAGCACCTCAATGTCCTTCTTGTAGTGAGGGGCCCAGAAATGGACACAGGATTCAAGGCGTGGCCTCACCAGTGCTGTGTACAAGGGGACAATCACTACCCTAATCCTGCTGGGCACACTGTTGCTGATCCAGGCCAGGATTCCACAGGCTGCAGCTTCTTTCTAGGCATCTCCCTCAGCTACAACATGAGACTGACTACTGTACACTCAGGTGAGAGAGTTCTCCCCAGCCATAGCAAATGAGCGGGTGCTACTCCAATCCTGCAGTACAGTTTTCACTTTCCTGAGGCACAGTGAACTCTGGTGCTACACAAGGAAATGCAACCTAGCGTCTCTAGGCCAAGAAACACATTTATGAATGGCCCCTCTTGTTACACAACTACAGCTGAGCCACTGACCTCACTGTTAGACACGGCACTGTCAGCCTGAGCCCAGCCAAAGCGGCGGAGTGAGGGATACAGCAAACACTTCTGGCACGGCCCATCCCCTACTGCTTACCACAGAAATATTTTTTAAGCAATATTGCACTTTTTAAAAACACCTTCCCGTCCAAGATGAGTGGAATACCCTGAAAAAACACATAATAAAACAGATCTCTGTGAACACAGGAACCTCATGTGTAATGGAATGCCCAGGTCACTACTCAACTCAGCAATACCCTATCTTATTCTGGCAGCTGTGGCCTTGCTGGAGTGGCATCAGTCAGTATAGATGACGGATGTCAGAGGCTTTGACACTTTACAAAAACACTTCAACACATTCCTGGCCAAATTCCTCACTCAACTCTCTCATGCACAGTAAAATAACACCTGAGAAAACCACTATATTACAATATCACATATTTTTATTTCAGCTTCACAACACATTTTTTTAAATGAAAGTGTCAACCACAGATAGCTAAAGCAATACAGAAGCAGTGTAGACATGTGGCTACTTAATACATTTATAATTTTCAGTTTACATGCATCTATGGACAAAGTTCATAAAAAAAAAATTAATAGAGTTGAACGTGTATTATGAAAGCATAACTAAGAACAGTTATTTGTTTCTCATGAAGAACATTTTTTGTTTCTCATTAAGGTGCTTCAGCATCAGAACTGCACCAAAGACATTCCAGCTAAAGCTTCCTTAGGCTTCCTTCCTCAGATTTACTTTTTTATTATTTTTGCAGTCTTATCCCAGTAAAGATTACAAATTCTCAGGGCCTGCTGCAAAGACATCCATCAAAAAGCTGTACAGACAGCTGTACAGACTTTGTTAAGCCTTTAAATGGACTTTTTCCATGTTAAAACACAATTTACACCTATGCCAGTTTTCAACCAATCTGCAGATGAATTTTTATGCAGTAGAAAAGTTTCAAACATACAATGTAAGAGCTCGAACTCAAACCCCTTGGAAGTGATATGGCCTAGAACAACATTTTGGAGCTGAAAACTAGTACAACATCACAACAAGAAATTTTAACCAAGTGCTTGCAAAAGTAATTTGAAAAATATACTCCTGAGAGTCAGGATATTGTTAAACCTTTTGGACAAACAGCTCAGTAAAACTTCAGGCAGAAGGAGACAGCTTATCCCTCTTACACTTAGTTACAAATTTCCTTCCCCCACCTAACCAGATCCTGCTTGGGAATCTGGAGAATTAAGGGAGATGTGCTCGTGCTCCTCCTCTCCTACCCTCTCAGGACTAAAGAGCTCCTGTCTCCCCAGCCCTCCTCACCTGAGCAGCAGACAGGCTCTCTTTCTTTCCAGGAAGAAGAGAGGTTGAGAGGGATGATACCTAACTCAGAACTCCTCTCCAACCCTTCACTTCTCATTACTGTGCAGGTCTTATCCTTCCCATCCCACCGATGAACAAAGTTAGGTGAAAGAGCTCAGAAGTCAACTACAGGACTGAAGACTGGGGGGAAGCACAAGATTAGTGCTGATGATGCCCACCAACATCAGATCCAAATACACTGCTCTTATTGTAACTGCACACATTTACAACCACCACTGTATCCCTTTAAAAGGATTATCTGAATTATAATGCATGATAACTTTATCCTACAATTCACTGCCTGATAAATAAATATTTACTCAGCTGTTGCTCTCAGAACACCAAGATGACCCAGTTGTACTTGTAGGCATGCCAAAGCACTTCAAACAGAAGACAAAATACTTATAAAACACCCTAAATATGTTGAAACTCACAAAGAAAAAAGTGAAGGATGCACTCTCCCATAATTTTAAAATATTTTCAAGGTTCCGTTTGTATGCAGGGCAAAGCCACCAGTCTCTGAAGCAAACAAAAAAACAGCTATCCCAGCAACAAACCTGCTGGGTGACTTTTGAACTACATATTTGCCAAAAAAAATAGGTTTTTAACCAAATTCTTGCATCATTCAACCAGGATACAGAATCTCAAGGCACACCTCCTTCAAACTAAAGCCAATTTCACCAAACTCATAAAACTAACTTAGACTTAAGATCATATAAAAGAAAGCCAGCAATCAAGCACCCTCCAATTTCTATTTTTCTCCTATATATTATTTAAAAGAGAAGGACATGCCAGCTCAAACCAAAGAGAAAAACAAAAACCCAAGCTTTTCAAAGTTGAAGTAGCAAATGTCTCACTTCTAACTGAAACATATCTGTGAAAAGGAAACACAGCTTTTACAAAAATGACAAGGAAATACCCACATAAATAAAAACAAGATCAATCATACCTAAAGGAAGTGTTTATCAAGAAAACTCAGTCACAGTAACATTATCTCGGATGAAAGGTGATATTTCACAATGTTAAAGAAAAGTTCATGAAACATTATTCAGGTTGAACAGTGAGAGAGAATAATAGAAAACCCCAAAGTTACGCTTCTACATATTCTAAATTTAATCAGTGTTTGTAATTAACAACAGAAGACATACAAAATCATCACTGAGTTGGAAAAGAAAAAAAATATTTAGAGAAAGAGCATCTCACATAGCTACCATCTTTACTGACAAAAACTGTAAATATTTAAGTTGAGGACTCAGAACTGATCCCAAAGTTTATTTCTTCGGGTTCTTTTCATAGTAGCTATCTCAAAGATATCAAACTTTCACCTTCCTTTTCTCTAAACCTCTCTGTTGAAAACTGTCTTGTAAACTGCCTCAGCTGTCTCTTGGGAACTTCCACAGCTGTTAAATGAAGGGGTAGAAAAAATGTTAAATCCACAAGAGATATTCATTGTTAACTCTTTGAGACAAGCAAGCATTAGTAAAAAACTGAATATACATATTCTCCTTTTTGACTATTACTACAAAAATGCTGTGAAAGTCTTAAAGTCTGCAAGGTTTCAAATCTTATCAGAAGCTCTACTTTAAAAGCATTTATATTATGATTCAGAAATAAAACCTTATTAAATACTCATGCTAGTAGCCCCACTTCTGCTCCCCCTCAACACCTGGAAACACATTTCACATAATCACAGAATTAGCTAGATAGGAAAAGATATTTGAGATCATAAAGTCCAATCTATGACCTAACACCACCTTATAAACTAAATCATGGCACTAAGTGCCACATCCAGTCTGTTTTTAAACACCTCCAGGGACAGCGACTCCACCATCTCCCCAGCAGCTCATTCCAATGCCCAATCACTCTTTCATACAAAGGATTTTTTCATAATGTCTAGCCTAAACTTTCCCTAGCACAGCTTAAGACTGTGTCCTCTTGTCCTGCCATGGGTTTCCTCAGAGACTGACCCCCAGGTGGCTACAACCTCCTTTCAGGTAGTTGTTTCCATCATCATCTGGAGTATATCGTCAAATGACAGTTTCCGTGAACCTGTGCAAGTCTCCTTTCAAGCCCACTGATCACTATTCTGGCACTTCCAAATTAACACCTGGAGCAGCAAGTGAAATCATTTATGTCCTGTCAGTGAGAAAATGTTTAGTGAAGAGCATCACTTGCCTGCGCTCCGGTTTCCACGCGTGAAATGGAGAAAATTACATTCAGAACTGCATTTACTTTAACACAAAACCATCCAAAGCCGTACTTAAAATGCAAAAAAACAGTGCATTGCAGACATCCTCCAGACTTACAGTCCCCAAGCCCGAGTACAGTAACTACTTTCACCGAGTACGTAATTCTTAAATATGTAACTATTGCCAATTATTCCAGTATAGCTATGCTATGATGAACATTATGTCCCGGCAGACTTACTTGCACGATCACAGCCTCAAGTCCTGCCCGTGATGTTCCATGAGAGGTCCCCCACACGCACACGGACTCCCTGGAAGTCCTGAGCTGTACAAGACGACCCAGTTTCGGCCACGGACCAGATGCTCCAAGTCCGAGGAGGTGCAATGAAACCAACACCCTCCGCCCTTTCTCTAACGATCCCAAACCGAAGCACCGGCCGGGCATTCGTTACCCGCAGCGCTCACTTCCACGCCCGCCCCCGCAGTTCCACCGCTCGCCCTCAGGACGGGCAGCCCCTCGCCGCGCTCCCCCGCTCCGCAGACGGAGCTCGTACTTACGGGGCCCGCGCCTCCCACTGCCCCCAGGGCCGCAGGGACACGCTCCCGGCGTGCTTCCCAGTGCCGCGGGGACAGGGACACGCTCCCGGTGCCACGGCCACGCTCCCGCCGCGGCCCCCGGCCCGCCGCCCACCCGCTCGCTCGCGCAGGCGCCCTGGCGCCGCGCCGCCCCTCCCCGCGCTCCCCTCAGCGCCCCTCCCGCCGCGGCCGCTCCCGATCCCGCTCCCGCTGCCGGGCCATCCCGGGAATAGCGGGCCGGCGGGCCTCAGCCGCTCGTTTGCTTTGGGCTTCCCGAGCTAACGCGGCAGGCACGGCTCTGTCAGCGCGGCTCGGACGGTGCCAGCGGCTCGGCACGCCCGGGGTGCTGGTGGCCGTGACAGAACTCTGCCAGCTCTTGCTATTTACGGGAATGCTGAACCGCCTGGGCTTTGGGGTTTTTGGAGCTGCTGGGGAGCTCCGAGAGTTTGGGCATCACAGCATTTGCATGGCTGGTGCTCCTCAGCAGCTGAGTCTCACTTCCTCTCTAGACGTATCTATTGGAAGATGTCCCTGCCCGTGGCAGGGGGTGGAGCCAGCGAATCTTTAAGGTCCTTTGCGACCCGAACCGTTCTGTGCTTCTGCGGCTCTGTGGTACTTAGCACCTCTTTACACTGAAAATTAAGTGGGGCTCCGCAGGAGTTCTTAGTGATAAGAATTAAAATGCCTGCTTCCAACACCTAGTTGCTCAGGAGCGGGAATGTTGTTCCCCTTCCTTAAGTGAAATCACAACAGGGCTTTTGGTGTCGAACTTTAGGAGTGCAGAAAACCCCTTCAAATTTGGTGCCCGCATGCAGATGGCTAAAGGTGCTGTTACTAGGAAGTTAATATTTGAAAAAAGCCTCAACATCAAAGTTGTTTTTACCTGCAGTACACATTAGATCACCGTATGGATTAACCTAAGTTCATATTGCTGTAACTTAGCATCGCTTGTTTAATCATGCAAACCTTTTCAACCGAATTGCTCCTACCTGCCAAAAAGGCCAATTATTTTAAATTATGTGATCAAACAACAAAGCAGTTTCACTGACTATAGCAAGCAAAGCAAAATGGGAGCAGTGGGGATGACCATAGTGCTGCCCTGCTCTAGAGGCTTGCTGCTGCTTGCTGCTCTACAGGCCTGCATATGTGCCTGCCAGGAGCTGGAATATACCACCCACACCTCACACAAGTGCACCCACGGGGCATCTGCTGTGAAGCGCTACAGAAGTCCTTCAAGAAAAGGGGAAAATTCGTTTTCTTTTGTGGAGAAAAAGTACTTGTGTTGAAAGAACCAGAGAGTAGAAAGTTTCTGCGTAAAAGTGTAGGACATCAAATAAAGGCAAAATAATAAAATTTTCAAAAATTAGATCTGAGGGAGAATGAAGGATACTATTACATTCCTTCTGTTTGTAAATAGTAAACAATGTTGATAATCTATAATTAAAAGGGATGTTAGTAGTTGTCCAGTATTTGCTGTATGAGTGACCCCTTTCTTAGTGGCATCAGTCACACCTATTGATAGTTTTAGTTAAGTTTAATGATGTTACGTAATTGTCAGACCCAGATACTACTTCCTGATTGTAAAAAAATCTACCAGGGTGAATTGGTCACAAATATAGTATGTTTCTGTTAGTGTTGTGTCAGTCAGAACTGTAGACACAGAAGACACTCTGCTGAGAGAGTGACCCCCAGTGTTAGTCATCATTTGACCCATCGAGAGTGCATTGGTGTTATCACTTTGTCAGTCCACCCTCATACCACAGATTTAACCAGTGTGTATCTTAAATCCCAGTGCACACAGCAAATCACTCATCTTACAGACCAACAAAGAGAAGGAAGCAAATAATGAGACCTGAAATTACTGTGGTGGTGGTCTCATAGGATAGGGAAGGGAGAGATGAAATGGCCAAAGGTATGTGTAAAGATGCTAGAAACAAACTCAGTTATGCAGAGGATCTGAAAGCATTGTGTGGACTTGCAGTCATCAGGAATACTGTGCTGCAGGGGTCTAAAGGATGTAGGTAAAGGGAAACTTGGCCCATGGCAGTGATCTCAGGAAATGTGGGAAACATTCTGAGAACCGCAATTAACTCCGTTTATGGCCCATGGAACACTGCCTTTCTATAAAAGTCTTTCTCTGTGTTTTCCTCCACAAACATTCTTATCTTGCAAATTTAATATTTGTCTAATTTTGTTTAACCAAGTTTCTTTTCTCTGTACTAAATATTATGGTTGTTCCAAAAAATAAAACCTTGTGGGTCTCATGGGAACAGTCTTGAGAAAGGCCCTGAATCTGGGGTCTCCTTCAGTGATCTATCTTTCTTCTTCAATTAAGCAAACCTTACATTTTCCCCTACCTCAAATGTTCAGGTTGTCCTAGATGTGCTCTTTAGCTGCTGATTTTAATCTCACTTGTAGAATATGACAAGGACTGAACTTAACCCACCCAGAATATCAACCATTGCTGAGCTCCACACCACATGCAAATGTAGTACAAGACAGGTTTTGTCTTGGTTTTCCCCAAATTTCCCCACGACTCAAGGTTTTCAAGGTGTAAAATGATATTTTTTAAATGTTTGGAAAGGAGCAAAGATCATTAGTTGTGGAAATAATGCCTTCCAATAAATAATTATCTGTTAATTTAACAGTAGGTATTTCAGGGGAATGCTACATCTCCAGCTGGGAGAAGGTCACACAGTACAGGGCATGCTGAGCAACATTATTACATTGAGGTGATGAAAAGAATTTTTTTCCAGCCTGGAAGCAGCAATGATATTAACAGCAAACCTGATACCTCATCAACTTGCCTGGCACAACATAAAAGGTTTCCCTAAGAAATCAAATCCCTCTCAGCAGGTTGTTAATGCTACTAGTTTGTCTCAGTACTGTGCCATAGAAATGGCAGAATTTCTGAGCAAATAGAATCGGATCATGGGTCATTTGGGTCTGATTATGTTAATGCTGCTATTTGTTGAGCTGCAGTAGATTTTGAAGCCCTGCAGGTTGGTTTCCTACTCACATAGACATCAGTGACTTGAAATAAATTTGTTTATAACACATACTTTTAGAAGATGCTTAGAAGACCTGTTTTCTTGGACACAAAGTCCACATTGGCGCTCCCAGGGTAAATTTAAAGGATTGTTCCTGTTCAGGATCACCTGTTTATGTCCCAGAGTTTGTGGAACAATAGCCCCGGAGTGAAAGGATAGGGGAGGTGTTTGATAAAAAGAGAAATTGAGGAGCCAGTAAGACAGGAAAAGGATTTGAAACAGGAGGGAGAGAGAGTGAGCGGCAAAAGGGGTCTATGTTTTCTCAGGGACAGGAGAAAACAGACACGAAGCATAGCAGAAGCAAGAAGTAGGTAAAAAGGGCATTAACCTAAATAACAGAAAGGAAATGAGAGTTGGAAAGAGCAGATAGGAAAATCAAATAGGCTTACAGCGTAAGAAGTTTTATACTGTTAGTGTTTGCTGGGGGCAAACTGGTATTGCATGACTGTCTAAGACCCTGCAGCAGTTACACATTTAATCAAAGAAGGGTCCTGGGTCTGTGTACTTTGATGGTCTTCTCATACACGTAATCCAATGATTTATGATAAAGTCCCAAGAAGGATAAGTTAGAAGACTGATAACTAAAGGGGATTTCACAAAACCTAGCAAGGAGGATCTCACCTTTCCTATTCTGCCTGACTTGATCCTTGTTCCTCGCTACTAGTTTCCTTGGCTCAATCTGGACTATAGTTTCCTTGCAAATATGAGGAAAGCAAGGACCCAAACATTCATGCAGCTTTCTGATGAATTCATTACTAAAAATACAACATGCCATGGATTACACAGAAGGACCCTGGCAGACAAATGCAAGTTATTTCTGAAATTTTATATCAAGGGTTGATGGGCATAATTTGTCATACCGTCATAGCTCTGGCCACGTTAACATTGTCATGTGAAAATGAGAAAGGAAAAGATGAGACACATAAGCCTTCATACTAGGCATAACAATTAGTACATAATATGCTAGGGAGGAGGGTGTGTAAACCTTTAAAGCATCCAACCAAAGTTGTGCTCAAATCATTAGCCTGACTTTTATAAATAGCAGAAAGTTACTTACAGCACAGCAGCTGTAAGGTTCATCTGCATGTATCTGGACTTGAACTGCTGTTCAGATTTCTGACTGAGAAGGAATTTCACCCCTGTTGAATTAGCACAAATCTGTCTCCTACCATACCATGGTTTGTTGCACAGTTCCATCAGCTAAGATCACCTGAGCATATTTCACACAAAGATCAGGTTTCTCTTGGAGCAGGCACTCAGGCCTCAGAGACACCTGTACTGAGGATAAGAACAAATTGTCTTCTTAAATATTTCAGTGTTTTGTTTGGGTATTTTTTGCAGCTGATCTGGAGCAATGGAATGCTTTGGCAGATTTCCTAGTACAAGGTGTGCATTACAGAGGTTCAGAGAACTACAGATACAGTCTGTTGGTACATCTGGGCTGTCACTGGTCATTTCTGTGGCTAAAGGGGAAGGATCAGCAAAGCTGAGGTGTGAGGGCAGTGAGGCAGACACCATCAGTCTGTTCACTGAGCAGCAGCTGTGATCCAGTCTGTAGACATGGAAATTATGTGAGGATGCTGCTGAGGCAGAAGGAAGGAAAGTGAATGCATCAGGCACAGACCTGGATCTGCTGGCAGGGAATGAAGAGGGAGAATTCTCTGTCAGAAACAAGCCCAATCACACTGATAAGCCAAAAAGACTTTACCAGACCCCCTTCCAGACATTTGTTTTAAAAGTAAAACAGAACAGCTGTCCTGGTTTTGGCTGGGATAGAGTCAATTTTCTTCCTAGTAGCTGGTACGGTGCAGTGTTTTGAATTCAGTATGAGAATAATGTTGATTATACAATGATGTTGTCATTGTTGCTAAGTACTGCTTACCCTAAGTGAAAAATTTTTCAGCTTCCCATGCTCTGCCAGGCAGCAGGTGCACAAGATACTGGGAGGGAGCATGGCCAGGACAGCTGCCCCAGGCAAGCCAGTGGGGTATTCCATACCACAGAATGTCATACTCGGTGTACAAACTGGAAGAAGCTGGTCAGGAGTCCCTGCTGGCTTCTAGGGGATAGGCTGGGCATCAGTCAGTGGGTGGTGAGCAACTGTACTGTGCATGACCGTTGGCTTGTTGACTTTTCTTATATTGACTTTTATTTCTCCCTTTCCGTTATCTCTGTTTTCATTACAATTATTACTAGTTGCATTAATATTTTACTTTATGTCAATTCTTAAGTTGCTCTTATCCCAACCCACAGATTTGACCTTCTTCCGGTTCTCCTCCCCATCTCTCTGTGGGGTGGGTGGGGCAGTGAGTCCGGTTGGTACTTAGTTGCCAGCTGGTGTTACACTTTATCAATATCCTTTTTGGCACCCAACATGAAGCATTGAGGGTTGAGATAAGGAGAGATCTGACCGGAGCACGTTAAAACAAATTTGTTATAAGCATTCGCTGCACTGGTTTAACAATCACTGGTCACAACATTGGTTTGCTTGCTCTCAGAGTCACTGCACTTGTTCTCGGGCTGTATTATGCTGCACTTTACTTGCAGCACGTGTTCCCTCTCTTGGCTTTATCGCCTTTGAGGTCTGGGCTAAGGTTATCATTTTATTGTACTTTGTAATGCTGGCTTGTGATATGATAGAATTACTGGTTGCAAGACTAATCTGATGTGTGTACTCAGCATTGCTCACCTCTGTTCTTCGAGAGCCATCTGTTGGGAACTACTAATAATCACACCTTTTTTCTTTCCTCCTCCAAGAGACAACCTATGGAGGAGATATCCTGTAGCCATGATATTTTATTTAAAATCCTTTTGCTAGGATTTTCTGCTGAGGAGCTGAGGAGCCTCAGGAAAGAAATGTAAACAATAATTATCTGCTGCTGTGGAATGGAACAGGTGTATGTTCAATTGGTTCATGTGGATTGTTTTCACTTGATGACCAATCACAGCCACGTGTGTCCAGGCTGTGAGCAGACACAAGATTTTGTTATTCATTCCTTTGCTTTCCTTTCTAGCCTTCTGATGGATCTTTCCTCTCTATCCTTTTTAGTATAGTTTTAGCATAGTATTTTAATATAATATATATCACAATATAATAAGCCAGCTTTCTGAAACATGGAGTCAAGATTCACGTCTCTTCCCATGTCCTGGCACCCCTCGAACATGGCAACAATATCCTTCCACACTTTCCCCTTTCCTGCCAGGATAATTACAGTAATGTTTGAGGATTTTGAAAATTGTGAATGTCCTTGGTATGTTGAAACCAGCATGGTCCTATTTCCAGAAATGTTGAATGTGTTCCAGGTCTTGTTTATGGTTAAACAACTATGTAGGAATAAGACCAAGAGAATTCCCTAGGTTTGGATAGTTACAAGTAGTAGGATGTGTGGGATAGCATGTGGCAAGTACCTAGGACAGTGGGTACCTCCAGTGTCTTGGAACCTCCTCCCTGAACAAGTGCAGAATAAATATTTGGGAAAAGTATGCTCTCACCCTGTCAATTCCAGACAGGCACAAGTCACGGAGGTGTGCTGGGGCCTGGTCCATGCCTACTGATCCCTGTTCAACACTCTTCAGTTCCTCAAGGGGACGAGACGGTCTGGATGTGATGGCAAAGTGTTAGGCACTGCAGCAACTCCAACCCTGGTGACAGGGACTGCATTTGAACCAGAGACCCAGCCCATGCCAGTGTCAGTCACCCTATAGACAAGAAACGGACATGAAAGCCCACTTGTTTAGTAAAGCGGGACAAAGCAGAAGAAAAGGAGGAAGAAGCAGAACAAATGATAACCACCACTCGATCCCTATCACTGAGTGCGTTATGCGTTCTGGAAAAAGATTTCATCTATTGTTCAGGTGAACACATTATCATTTGGCTGCTAAAATGCTGGGATAATGGGACTAGCAACCTGGAATTGGAAGTTAGGGAAGCCAAGCATTTGGGGTCACTCTCTATGGAAAGGGGCATTGACAAGCTTATTGGAAAAGGGATACAAGTCCTCAGTCTTCGGAGGTGACTTCTGTCAAGCATGAAGGAAAAGTATCCCTTCAAGGAAGACGTTATACGTCCCCCAGGCAAGAGGGACATCCTTAGATCCCATTAGGTGTGATCAGCAAAACAACAGCCACATGTCCAGCATCTAGCAAGAAAGAAACACAAGATTTCTTAGGTGTCATGGGTTTTTGGAGAATGCACGTTCCAAATTACAGTCCTCTCTATCACATGACCCAGCAGAAGAGTGGTACCAAATGGGACCTGGAGCAGTAACCAGTCTTCAAACAAATTAAACAGGAGATAGTTCATGCAGTAGCTCTTGGGCCAGTCTGGGCAGGGCAAGATGTTAGAAATGTGCTCTATGCTGCAGCCAGGGAGATTGACCTGACATGGAACCTCTGGCAGAAAGCACCAGGGGAGACTTGAGGTCAACCCCATGGCTTTTGGAGCCAAGGATACAGAGAAGCTAAGGCTTGCTACATTCCAGATGAAAAAGAGATAATTGCACCTTATGAAGGGGTTTGAGCTGCTTCAGAAGTGATTGGTACTGAAGCAGAGCTGCTCCTGGCACCCCGGTTAGCTCTGCTGGACTGGATGCTCAAAGGGAGGGTCTCCTCTGCACTTCAGACAACTGAGGCTACATATGGGATACCACTGATCATACAATGAGCTCAAATAGGAAAACCCAAGTATCCAGGAATCTTGAAAGTGATCATGAACTGGCCAGAAGGTAAAGATTTCAGAATATGGTCATAGGAGAAGGTGACATGTGCCGAAGAGGCTGCACTGTATGACAAATTATCAGAAAGTGAGAAGCAATATGCCCTGTTTATTGATGGGTCCTGATGTGTTGTAGGAAAGCATTAGAGGTGGAAGGCAGCTGTATGGGGTCCCCTATGACAAGTTGCAGAAACTGCTGAAGGAGAAGGTGAGTCCAGTCAGTTTGCAGAGATGAAAGCCATCCAGCTGGCTTTAGACATCGTTAAATGGGAAAAATGGCAAATACTTTACCTCTCTACTGGCACAGGGATGATGGTAAATGCCCTGTGGAGGGGGTTGCCATGATGGAAGCAGAGTAACTGGCAATGCAGAGGTAAACCCACCTGGGCTGCTGCACTGTGGCAGGATACTGCTGCCTGGGTGGAGAACCTGGTTGGGAAGGAGCATCACATAAATGCTCATGTGCTCGAGTTGGGCCACTGCAGAACATCAAAACAACCAATAGGTGGCTCAGGTGGATCTGGTTTGGCAACATAAAGGTGAATTATTTACAGCTCAGTGGGCCCATGACACCTTAGCCCATCAAGAAAGTGATGCAACTATAGATGGAATAGTGATTGAGGGGTAGATTTGACCATGGACACTGTCACACAGGTTATCCATGAATGTGCAGCATGCTGCAATTAAGCAAGTCAAGTGGTTAAAGACTCTCTAGTATGAAGGACAGGGGCTGAAATATAAATACAAGGAGGCCTGGCAGAGTGAATGTATCACACTCCCACAAATCCTCCATGGGCTTACTGGAAGGCTGGAAACATATTCTGGGCCCCATACCACCACCCAGAAAACTTTCCTGGGCCTTGAAATACAAGTTTTGTGGGAACCTGGTAGGCCATAAACAACTGTGTTACACAATGGGACTCTTCCAAAACAACCTTGTAGACAACTGGGCCAAAAACATAGTATTGAGTGGATATTACACACCCTATTGCACACCAGCCTCCAGGAAAAATTCAGCAGTGCAATGAACTATTAAAGACTGCGCTGAGAGCAATGGGTGGTGGAATCTTCAAACATTTAGCAAAAGCCACCTGGTTAGTCAGCACTAGGGAATCTGTTGGTCAGGCTGGCACTGCTCAATCAAAAATACTGGACACATGGGGTAAATTTTATGTGCAGTAGTGCACATAAAAATTTACACATGGGGTAAATTTCCAGTAGTGCACATAAAAAATATGCTGAGGGAAAAAGTCTGAGTTATTCCTGCCTCAGGCAAAGGCAAAAGCAATCCATGGGATTGCTTTTGTTCAAGGACTTGGGTGCACTTGATGGGTAATTCAGAAGGATGGGGACATCTGGTGTGTGCCTCAGGAGGATTTGATTATGGGTGGGAATTACAATTTATTAAACTGTTTGATGTAATTGCTATATAAGACTGTGTGCTATCACGTATATGGTGGTGATATGCTCATCAGTACATTGGGCACTTTGCAGCACCCGTCTCCACCAACTCCAGATTTGGGGATCTGAACCCAACTCCCTTTTGATTACCATATTAATAGAGGATGAACTTTAATAAATATGGACAAGTGCAATGGTGATGTAATCAGAACTGGCTGCACCATGCAACAGTCCAACAACACACACCATCCTCTCTGCCCTGAAAGACTGTAATGGCAAATGAAGCTCAAGGTCATGGACGAAATCAACTCAACTGACATTTTATAGGGACAGACTTAGGGAATGGTATCCGTGTGCATACACCAAAGGACAGGAAGGGTGATGGGATATTTGAAAGTATGGGAGCTGGCATGACATAAATGATGTAGAATCAGGGGTGGATGCTGTGTTGGTTTCAAATGGGAACATGGGCCTTCTCCACCTCGGCTGAGGGTGGCAATGGCAGAATGGCTTTTCAGCTGCTGATGTTCAGCCATGGGATAAATAGATGTGCTGGCTGTAATGAAGCAGTTAATTATGATTTTATGATTTTGTTTTAAATGGCATCTCATGATGCAAAACATGGCTACACCTCAAGTCCTATGTCCTGTTCTGGGCCCCCACTACAAGAAAGGCTTTGAGATGCTGGAGCGAGTCCAGAGAAGGGCAACAGAGCTGGTGAAAGGGTCTGGAGCATAAGTCCTCTGAGGAGCAGCTGAGGGAGCTGGGATTTAGCCTGGAGAAGAGAAAGCTTGGGGGGACCATATATCACCTCTTGGTCTCTTCTCCCAGGCAACAAGCAACAGGATAAGAGCACACGGTCTTAAGCTGTGCCAGAGAAGGTTTGGATTGGACTTTAGGAGGAATTTCTTCGACCAAAAGGATGATTAGACATTGGAATGGGCTGTCCAGGGAGGTGGTGGAGTCACAGATCCTGGAGGCATTTAAGGAAAAGACTGGACGTGGCTCTCTGCCATGATCTGGTTGTTAAGGTAGTGATCAGTCATAGGTTGGTCTCCATGACCTCAGAGGTCTTTTCCAGCCTCATTGATTGTGTGATTCAGTGTGGATCTTTATGCCTTCTGGGAGGCAGGATGCCTCCCAGACCCAAACTGCCACATCTGCCAACTCAGTGTTCTTTGACAGTGCCAAGTGCCTCCTGCAAACTGACATCAGGAACCTGGGCTGGTGAGTTTTGTTTCCCAGGGAAAAGGGCTGGCGTTGGTGTTCAGGGGCCTTTGGCCCAGAGTGGCTGGCTCCTTGCTGGAATTCCACACTGCGCAGGATGCCTCCCAGACCTAAGATGCCAGAACTGCCAACTCAATGTGCTTTGACAGTGCCAAGCACCTCCCGCAAACTGACATCAGGAATCTGGGCTGGTGAGTTTTGTTTCCCAGACAAAAGGGCCAGCCTTGGTGTTCTGGGGCCAGTGGCCCTGAGTGGGCAGCTGCCTACTGAAATTCCGAATGGTACAGGATGCCTCCCAGACCCAACCTGCCACCGCCAGAAACTCAGGCTGCTTTGACAGTGCCAAGTGCCTCCAGCAAACTGACATCAGGGGCCTGGGCTGGTGAGTTTTGTTTCCCAGGGAAAACTTCTGGCATTGGTGTTCAGGGGCCTGTGGCCCTGACTGGCTGGCCCCCTGCTGAAATTCCACACGGCACAGGATGCCTCCCAGACCCAAGGTGCCAGAATTGCCAACGCGGGCTGCTTTGACAGTGCCAAGTGCCTCCTGCAAACTGACATCAGGAACCTGGGCTGGTGAGTTTTGTTCCCTGGGAAAAGGGCCGGCGTTGGTGTTCAGGGGCCTGAGGCCCTGAGTGGCCGGTCCCCTGCTCTAATTCCACACGGTCCCGTGGTTCCGGGGCAAACAAGGAGACGGAGCACCGCTCAGAGGCGCTACAGCAGCGAGGCCGCTCCGGCGGCAGCGGCGG
>VYZP01072721.1:2052-13480 GCA_013400635.1 Hypocryptadius cinnamomeus | reverse complement strand
AAGGTATTGAAATTCTCAAAGTTGAAAGTATTTACTATTAACTTCAAAAGTTGTTTACAGTGGATTTTATGAGTTACAGGAGAGTTGAGAGCTGTTTGGTTTCAACAGAACCCTATGGTAGAGGTGGGAATATGAAAAGAGTCATTGCTAGGCCAGTATCTTGTTTGGTCTTACATTAAATGTNTAGGCCAGTATCTTGTTTGGTCTTACATTAAATGTTGGATCCCATCCTTTTAGAATTTATATAAACAAGGAACTCTCTGGATGAAACATTTATGTCCTAATGCCAGAGAATGATAGCTACAAAGCATGGCTTCCTTTAATTTCTACATTTCTGTCTCTAAAAAGAATAGGGGTTATAACTGATTTTTGGTAAGTTAACAAAATACAGCGTTCCATTCTTAAGGGAGTTGCTGCCTGTCAGTGGAGGGTCATAGTCACTTGCCAAAGCCCAGGACTCAAATGTGAGTCTAGACTACTTTTTGGGGAAAGATTCTGTCAAACCTTATGAAATCTGCGTTGATTTGGAGAAATGTAACCGAAGGTGTGTGATCTGGAAAAATAGGTTACTAATTGATTTGCAGTAAGACAATGGGAGAATTCCAGATTCCACAAGTAGTTGAAATTCTTAACAGCTGCTATTCATAATTTTCACATCACTAATGGTTCCATGGATGCAACAAATCATATAGTACTGCATGAAATGTTTGGTGTTTTGAACTGTTCTGTGAGTCAGAATCACCAGCAGTTTAAAATACAGACCTAAGAAGGGAAGCTTATAACAGTTCTTGTAACTGTTATGGATTCTCCTCCAAAGCTTGAAATGTCAGTTTAATTTTAGATAACTAGTTTGATGCTCCTATTTTAGCAAATCCCTAATTTAATATAGTGAAGTACAAATTCTGTTCTAGAACACTGTTTATGAAACAGGAAGGACACACAAGGCCTGTTTACTTCTCCTTCTTACAGAGAGCAAAAATACTTCAGTTGCAAGAATAGAGTGAGTTCCAGAACTGTTGATGCTGAAACTACTTGATTTCATCTCTGAAATCTTTAAACTGAGAATGCACATTTTGTAGTGCAGCTCTTAGTTTTTCTTCAGTTGCTTGTTTTGCAAGTAATTAGATTGCACAAGCTTCTGTTGGGGCTTTTACCAGCACATCTTTTATAAGTCTTTATGCAACTCTTAATTTTTTATAATATAAGCCCATATGTAACTTCTTCATCTTTTTTTCATGTTCTTATTATGAAAAGCAAGTGTCATACAAACATAAAAGAGATGTGCAGTGATTGGTTGTTAGTATGAGAAGATATATGGATATAAAAATACGATTATTTAGTGTAAGTAGTGATTAAGCCATTTCTTATCAAGCCGAAAAAGTCAAGAACCACTCCTCCAGGAGTTCAAGCTGTTGAAGGAAGTGACTCTTTTGAAGTGTTTGGTTGTCTTTTTTTATATTTATTTTTAACATCCCACACATTTAAACTAACATGTCCTGGGAAAGCAGTGTTTTAAATAATTTGGAGTTAATTTCAGCACTTGCAAGACCAGTTAAAATTTAAAAGAAAGTTGTGAAAATTAACTGAAGAAAAAATTAAAATATTGTTTTAAAAGGTTCTGAAAGTTCCTCAGAATTGTACAAGTATAATGGTAAAGAAATATTAGTCATTTAAATTACTGCAGTCTCTGGCATGGAAAAGTCAGTGTGGATTAAAACAGGCCATGAATTTAAAGTCTTAGGTTCTACCTCTGTGAAGACATTGTATGAGCCTGAATATGCAAATACATTTGGGATAAATTCCAGTTAATTAAAGGCAGGAATTTGAACTGTGAGTACTCAGTTCAGAATTAAAAGTGAGCTTAATGGAATTCAGTGTAATGCACTTAAAAAGTTTATGGAAATTAACTTCCTGGAATGGCTATGGTAGACAAGGTCTAGGTTATTGCACAAAACCACATTTGAATTAATTTTCGCATGCAATGTTAGTGCAGAAGAGCTATTTCACCCTGAATTCACATATTATCTTGTTATGTGTTAATTCTTAAATATAGACAAGCTCAGAGTTAAAGGATTTTCTATAACTTTCTAGGATAGAATTAAGAATTACAATCTTTTCAGCTGTAAACTGTTTGCATTATCTATAATAAATAAAGGAAAACACAAGTCCCTAACTAAGGAATGTATGTATTGCTTTTGTGGTATTCAATTTAAAATTCCTAGTAATTTTGTTGACTTGAAGAATTTGGCATGTTATGGTCCCACTCCACCATATCAGGATTGGTCAAGAAGAGAAACCTAGAACAGATTGTAAATGAAGTAATTGTTACTATTTCTGCTGTGTTTTTCTGGTTTTATTTGTCATTAGTTTATTTAAGTCTAAATATTACATGGTTATTTTCATGGTCTCCATGTTTCTTTTCCCTGCTTTGATCTCAATGTGCTTTATTACAAGGGAAGAAGATTAGATGATTAGCATAGTCAAGAATTTCCCTGAACTGTCTCATCTTGCTGGTAAAATTAGGCTTACTTTGCTTGTTATATTGAGAGCTTTTATTTTTTTAATTGGACACAAAATCTGGACAAAATCCTTCCTTCCAAGTCTTCTTTCCAAGATAAGTCAGTAGAGGCTCTTAATCACTGTGCTGCTATCTTTGATAAGTAAAATGTAGTTTGGTATTTAGATTTCAGCTTTCTCCTTGAGATGCCTTGAATTTCTTCATGGTTTCATTGCCTGCTCTCTTTTTCTGTCCTTTAAGAGTCCACAGGATCAATTATCTTTCACTGAATAAGTGTCTAAATATGCACCTTTTTCTTTTTCCTTTTTTGTGTTTGTGGCTCTACAACCAGTAAAATACATGGTGGAGTACAGTGAAAATTGTTAAATATGGTAAAATGTCGTGAGGCTTCCCATGGATTTTTGATGAGCTGCCAGGAGCTCAGAACATGGTCCCAATACTTATGTGCAGAGATGCAGAACTGATTATGTTTTTGCTGGATAAGTTATGCTCCAAGCTTTCTGGTACTTAGTTACTAAATACTATTTTCTTGAAGAAACAGGCTTGAGCTTTTCAATTAAATCACCTGTCTCTTGACAAGCAAGTTAGTTAATCCAGTCTGATGGAATTCAAGAGTCTTCTGTCCTGAAGAGGAGCTTTAAGGCCACCAAGAGAAATCCCAACTGCTTTTAATTTATTCAGCATTACAGAAAGCAGAAGGGCTCTGACTGTGACTCCTCAGGGTCATTGCAGCTGATGTGCTTTGAAATCTGATTGTAACAATAACTCAGGTTTTACTGAATGGGCAGAAACGTAAGATAAAACATTAATTCTCATATGTGACTTTAAGTACTTCCATCCATTTTTAAATTAATCTTTTCCATCTACTTAATTAAAAACACTTGTTTAAATGTTTGGAGAACAGTATTTGACAGGATACACCTTTGGATATTTACAGTTGGTCCTTATGGAAAAAATCTCTTTTCCTCCATTGTAACAGGCCAGAAGCTCAGAAGTTCGAGCAAATGCAGCATTTTTGTTTGTTGATGCTTTTCCTGTTCGTGATCCCAGTTTTACTGCTGAAGAGATGGACAGTGAAATTCAGAAACAGTTTGAAGAACTTTTTGTGAGTGTTAATGAAACTAAAATGTTAAAAATTAAACTTTTATCAAAGGTAACTCAAAAAAATTTGTTGATGCAACTAAAATTTATGGAATTTCTGGATAATTGTAGGGAAATAGAGTTCTGAGGCACAGGAAATACAAAAATAATATTTTATATTTCTATAGTATGTTTTCTGCAGGTGCTGTACACCACTTTAAACTCTAAAAAGGAAATATTTTGCTTTGTTATTCAGTAATCTGTGAATGAGAGATGCCTTTGAAAGATTAAATGCATGAGTAATCATCTTGATCCTTATTTAACCTGGGATTGCGGGGGAGAGCTTCACAGTTACTATGGAAGCACTCAATCAAAGTTCAGTACTGTATTACTAAATACTTCTGAAATTAAGTATAATGGAGAGAACCTAAAAATTTCCTTACCCATCCAGATGGATGAGAATGGGCATAGTATTGTCATTAAGAAAATGTTTGGGGATTCCTGAGTAGACATCAGATAACTGAATGAATTTCGAAGTTGTTATGTTGTTCCATAGGAACAGTGATCAGTGTAGGCTCTTATAAATAGAAGTCGAAATATTCTTAATTAAGTGACAAATGCAAGACTTGATTTATTAAAAAAAATAAATTCAAAAGTCCAATGAAAAAAGTTGGCCAGTAGTTACCTTAATTTTGCTTTTGATTTAAATTTTCTTGTTTTCATACTAAAATGCCTTGAGGGACTATTAATATTACAGTTCTTTTATTGTATGACAATTTTCCTAATGATTAAAAGGTAATGGAATGCATTTTGTTTATCATAGGCTCAGGTCAAACAGCAGTAGAGTCACAATAATCCATATGCTCACAGTATTATTCTTCTGTTTGTTTTAGAGTCTCTTAGAAGATCCTCATCCAGTTGTTCGCTCTACAGGGGTACTTGGAGTTACTCAGATCGTATCCAAATACTGGGAGATGATTCCTCCAACAATTCTTGCTGATCTTTTAAAAAAGATAACTGGAGATCTGGCATGTGATATAACATCTGCTGATGTTCGATGCTCTGTTTTTAAAGTAAATGTTTTTTATAATAATTGTCATTTTTCTATTTTACTTGATGTACAGGTTTCCAGTATAGGCCACTTTAAATCAAGGGAATTACTTGTTCTTCAAAATGTCTTAGGCAATAGAATTCCTAATATATGGAAGTTTTGCACATTTCATAAAAGCCACATGTTTGGAAAACACAAATGTCTTAAAATTGTAATTGATTGGCTTTCTGACTCTCTAAGGTTTTTCAATTCCAGTTGTACACACACTGTCTGGACCCGACAATTACTTTTTTTTTAGCTATTAGAAATGATGCTTAGACTTGAAAATATATGTAGGCAGCTCCAGGATTTCTTGCATCAGTGGCTTTAAGGCATCCCAAGACATGCACAATCAGGATTTTGTATCCCACTTTGTCTCTCTGAGGTTTGAATGGGTATAATTCCACAGTTGGTCTGGTGATGCCTCCTCCCATGCATTGCTCACTATGTTAGAAATAGCTCATCTACATCTTTCTGGCATGTGAGAAATAACTGATAGCTTGGACAGAAAAATGAACTCCCTAAGCAGCATTTTCACTTGAAGATTTTGTCTGTGTCAGTTCAGCCTTAAATTGAAGCTGCCATCCTGTTAATCCTCACTTGCTCCACTACTGCTTCATGGGGGAGCTATTCTGGATAAGCAGAAAGTGCTGATTTAAAAATGAATTGGAAAAAAAAAATGTATTTCTAATTTGAAATCGGCATATTTTAGAGAGCAGGTGTGTCCTCAGGTAGAGGGCAAGACAGTGGTCTTAGTGTAGGTCTGAAGCTGATTCAGCAGAAGTGAGTTAACTGAACACAGTTCACTCTAAATTTGAAGTAATCAAAGCAGTTTTATCCAAAGAATATGACAAGAAAAAAAAACATGCATAGTGTCTGCCCTGCTTTGTTTAACATGAGAAGTATCACAGTCCCCTTCAACAATTTTTAGCTACAGATTTTTCAGCTCTCCTCTTTCTGGATTTGTTTATTTTAGTGCCTACCAATGATTTTGGACAACAAACTAAGTCACCCACTCCTGGAGCAGCTCCTGCCTGCAACCAAACACAGTCTTCATGACAGTTCTGAGAAGGTGCGAGTGGCTTTTGTGGAAATGCTGCTCAAAGTGAAGGCTACCAAGGCTGCTAAGGTAGGATAATGACACTTGCTAAGCAGCAAGGAGACAAAATCATAGCATTTATTTAAAAAACAAAAAGTACATTTTGAGACTGCTGCAGTGTTCCTAAGAAAGAAATTACTTGCTTTGCTCTGGTAACACTCTTAATATCTGTGGTATCCCAAGTGCTCTGTGGGCCCTTGTTCTCTCTGGATGGGCAGGGGAGAGCAGTGGGTTACAACCACACTTCCCTCAGCTGTCCAACTCTTCTAAATGCCTAACACCTTAACCCAGTAGCTTTTTTGCTTTGATTCTCCTGTTTTTATAATATCTGTTTCTATTTTGTGGGCACATCCTTTTGGATTTTGGTGTCTTTTTATAGTGATTTTTAATGTATTTTGTGTTCTGCTGTGGATTCTTATTTAGGGTGGTACTGTCAAGCCACAGACATTATAGCATCTTTGAGCTCTTATTCCACTCTCTAATGTAAATAGTTTCTTAATTTCAATTTTATATTTTAATTTAACAATGGTTTTGTCTCTTACTAAGTCTAATAAAGACACAAAACTATTAGAAAGCATCTAGAGGAGGCCTCTGAAGATAGTGAAGGGTGTAGAGGGGAAGCCATGCAAGGAATGGCTGAGGTCACTTTGTGAATTATTCTGAGTTTGCTGCCATTAAAGACAGAGAAAAAAGATAATTCTCAATGTCAGGGATTTTTTAGGGGAAGGAAAGATTAGGTTTAAATAAAGAAAAAAAAATCCTAGAAAGTGGTTGATGTTTTTCAATAACTCCTATTGATCTAAAAACTGGAATGTGTATCTCTGATAAGTCCTGGGATCACTTTAAACTTACTTTTTATGACCATTTTAATAGGGTCATCCATAGTTTGAATTCACAGGGTAATTATCTGACACAAATATTTCTACTCAAGAGTAAAATAGGTTCCTTGGCATTGAAAAATACTTTTTTGTTTGTTTGTTTTAATTTGAAATTGTCCAGCATAATTAATTCAGAATCTTCTCACAAAAACTACAAATGTAGTGTTACAGCTGGCAAACAGCTGTGTAGTCTTTCTGAATTTCATAGCATTTGATTTCTGTGTTACAAATAAACTAGAGCTCTGCTAAGAATGGGATACATTCAGTATTTAGTAATGTAAGGTTTGGGATGGTTTTGTAAAGGACGTTGATCCATACAGGTTTTTAAGGTGTATACAGTTCTTGTAGGTAGTTTGGTCCTACTTTGTCCTGTGAGGAGAATATGAAACATGGCACATAATGACAATAATTGTATTTTATGGTGATATCCTTGTAGAGTAAATAGTTCTTCCCTGTATCTATGGAATTGCATTGGTGTTGCAGGTGGATTGAACTGGAATTGCTTGAACCACAATTTTAGCAGTGAGTCAGAGATACCAGGAGATGTAAAACATCAGCACAGCAGAATAACATTATTGCAGCAGAGTATGACCTCCAGTACATGTTGGTGTAAAGATTAAAAATGCTCGTATTTTCCAGGTTGATGTTCTTTATATTTGATTCACTTAATGAAGGTGATGGTCTTTTCCTCTGTTTTTGTTTCACTCCTTTGAATATCTTCTCACTTCACAAAGTTCTGGAATATCTGTCCCATGGAGCATCTCCTGTCTCGCCTGGAAGCTGACTCTCGGCCGGTGTCACGGCGCATCGTGAAGCTCCTGCTGAACTCCTTCTTCCCCAGTGCCCAGCCCGAGGATGTGTGGTGTGAGCGCTGTGTCACTCTGATCCAGATGAATCCAGCAGCAGCCAGGAAGTTCTATCAATATGCCTATGAATTCACTGCCCCCACCAATATAGGTAAAGCACAAAACCTTGTGAGCTTCTGGAATTACTGATATCATGCTATGTAAATACTTTTTTCTTATTATTTCTGTAACAGTGGTACATTGTTGCTAGTTTTTTGGGGTGATTTAGTATAATATTAGTTTGTAGTTTTGGAAATTCTTGACACCAGCAATAAGCACAGCAGGCAAAGTCATCAGCTTTTTCAACAATGAGGAGATCAAAGCTTTTCATCTCTGTTCCTATGATGCTGTACTGTACACTCCTGCCCATGGTGGTACCTGGTCCTTCTGGTCCCCTTTCTCCCCACACATACCTTAAAATTATCTCAGTTAATACCTATTTCTCATGTAGAAATAGGGTAGCAAATACCCTGATGCCTTAAGTGATTTGAGATCTTCATGTGAAAGATTATATAGACACTGAAAAAATGTTTACATCTGATAATCTGGGTATCTGGGATTTGTGGATCAGTATTTTCAAGTTGCTCAGGGAAAATCTAAAAAGTCCTCCTTCAGAAAGCTTCTGAAAGTTTCAGTGGAGAGGGCATGTGCTGTCCAGCATGTCACTGCTGTTTAGAAAAGTCCTATTGAAACAAGTAAAATCAGGAAAATTTTGTTTCAGAGGAGTTCTGTTAAAACTCAAGTAATCAGCATGGAGTGACTTGGGTGCAATGCCCAAACCATTGCCTCTCACTGATCATCTTGATAAGGTTATGAAATCACAGTTATGAAATCAGCTGCTTGTACTTCCACCAGAATGGCATAACCCTTTCACTTTTTCTAGAGCTGAGCTCCTCGTTCAGGAGTGCAATGGTTGGGCTACATCTTTTCCAAAGAATGGGAATTGACAGAGGAGGGAATGGGAATTGACATAGGAGTGAACATTGACATCAGAGGGAATGTGTTCTTGAACGTGGGTCATTAAGTTAACAGCTATGCCAGATTAGATGTAGGAGTTGTGGAAGCTTCCTCTGGTTCTGATTTGATAAGGTGGTGGTTATTTGTGGGTTTTTTAGTGCACTGTTTTAACAATAAACTTACAGACCCTGATGATAATGTTGTCATTTCTTCTTCATACTTGAGGATATAAAACATGTTCACATTTTTTCCATTTCCTTTACAAGGAATTTTTCTCCATTTTTTCCTCGCTGTTTCTGGTTCTGTTGCCTACTTTTTCATACTGGCTTTTTATAGTAATTAGAAGCACTTATTACCAACATTCTTAGCAAATAGTAAATGTCTAATTTATTCTTACTCTGTTTAAATGTAGCTAAATTGATGCTTACTATTCGGCGCTGCTTGAATGCCTGCATCCAGAAAGCAATGAAAAAGAGTCTTCATGATAGTGGGGATGATGATGATGAAGAAGATGGAAGTGAAAAGGAGAACAGCAGTGTAAGAAAGTCCACTCTATTCTAACTTCTTTTCAGTGGTGCTTAATGTGAGACAATATGGCAGAAAGTCTAAAGGAATGCCCTTGGGCATCTCTGGAATTGGAAGGGGAGAGCTGCCATTACTGGATTTTCATGTCCTGCAGTAGCAGAAATCTGGTCAAGTAGCTAGAAAAAGATAGAAGGAATATTAAGCATATTTTAAATGAATAGTTGCCTAATTCCGGTGTTGATTAGAAATTGGTTTGGTTTTGCAGTTAAATTATGTTAAAAATTACTATTGCAATATATGTGAAGTTAGAGAGATTAAGACTGAATTGTGGAGTTCCTGTTGTACAGCAACCACAGTGTCTTTGTAAAGGGTCTAGAAGGATTTTTCCTAGTGCCTTTAAAGTCTTATTTTAAGTTTCTATTTGAAAATATAATGGGTAATATAATTTAAATGTTTGTCTTTCAGGTGTTGGATAATGTGTTGTCAGTAGATGATGTGTCGAGCATGGCAAGTTTGTTGGAGATCACTGTGATACTCTGGAGAAGCATCCAGAAAGCACTAGATCATAATGAAGATGCCAAAGATTATGCTATCAGGAAGTTTGCTTCTGTACTTCCTGAATATTTTAAAGTATTTCAAGTAAAGAAAGCCTAGATTTTCCTCTATTTTCTCAGTATTTTCTTCAGATGCTTTTATGCTTTATGTCTTTTATCTATTTTTATGGCATTAAGTATTCTTTTTCATTGTTGCTATAAACTATAAACAGCAGTAATTTTCTTGGAATCCCACAAATGGGCAGAAACTATTCTCCAGCTGCAGTGTCTGACTGATGAATCGTTATCTAAATAGCTAAAAAATACTTAATCAATAAATTGCTCTCCTCGTAAGGTTTTTCTAGGGTTTTATTCTTTTGAATGTTTTGGAACTTTTGGAAAACAGTAAATACAAAAGAGCCATTGAAGAATTAATACTCAATGTACATTGGAGTCCACATGTTTTTCTACCCACTGGTCCCCAGACTCTTCCACCAGCACCACTTCTTATGATTCAGCTGCAGCTGAAGCAGCTGAGGCTCTTTTTTCACTGAATATGAGCTGGCAGGGTGCACTTGCAGCCCAGAAAGCCAAACATGTCCTGCTGACCTGCTGGAGTGAGTCCAAAGGATGGCCACCAAGATGATGAGAGGGATGGAGCACCTCTCTTAAATGGAAAGGCTTCAAGAATTTGCATTGTTAAGCCTGGAAAAGAGAAGCCTTTGGGGTGACCTAATTGCAGCCTTCCAGTGCCTGAAAGGAGCCTGCAAGAAAGACAGAGAGGGACTATTTACAAGGGAATGTAATGACAGGATAAGGGGAATGGATTCAAACTAAAAGAAAGTAGGTTTAGATTAAATATAAGAAGAAATTCTTTTTTGTGAGAGAGACATTGGCACAGGTTGTCCAGAGAAGCTGTGGATGCCCCATCCCTGGCAGTGTTCAAGGCCAGGTTGGATAGGGCTTGGAATAAGCTGGCTAAGTGGAAGGTGTCCCTGCCCATGGCAGGGTGGTTGGAACAAGATGATCTCTAAGATCCCTTCCAACCCAAACCACTCTGTGATTCTGAGGTTTCTGCTAATTTAAATCTACTCTCTAATGATCTGTTGATGCATTTATTTATTGCTTTGGTTCAATATAGGCAGTTAATTAAAATCAGTCATTTTCAAATTGTCAGTCTCCTTGCTCTAGTTGTTTTAGTGTTTTTCTTGAGGAGGATGCTATCCTGAGAGAGGCCAACAGTGGCTGCTGCACCCAGAGTGAATTTGGAAGGATTACATACTGGATATCTTTCTCTTAGTTGATGGCTTGTATGCTGAAGTATCCTGAAATATGGTGGCTGTTCCACTGCAACTTTGCTTTAGATAATCAGGGAGTGAAAGGCAGCTCATTGCTACATATTATTCTGCAGCACAGATACACGAGTGCTCTCTACCCTGAAAGCATTTGGAAGTTGTCAAGGTCATTCCAAATCTTTTTTGGTAGAGGATGTAGCATCCTTTCTGAAAGGGTCTGGTGAACAGACAAGATATCCAGCTTTAGCAAGCAACCTCTTTGACTTTGATATTCTTATATAGTGAGAATGCAGCTTGGATCTAAAAGGACCTGTCATCGGAGTCTTAGTTCCTAAAAGGCTACAAACATACTGCAGCTGCCTGTCTCTTTCCTGAAAAAGCTACAATTATATTTTTAAAGTTCTTTTAAAATACGAGATTTAAAAAAAGGTTTTAGATCTTGGAATGGCTAAGTAGATGATAATTTCATTTAGCTGTTTCCATGAAGCTTGGACATGGAGATAAACCATTTTTGAAGAGTTCTTAACATAGATGGTTTCTGTATAACCTGAGTGAGATTATGTTGTGGCCTAGACCGTGTATTATGACATGTTGTAATGAATAATAAT
>VYZP01072720.1:38138-51573 GCA_013400635.1 Hypocryptadius cinnamomeus | reverse complement strand
AAGGAATTTTTCAGAAAATATGAATGTGACACCCCTCTTCTGAATGGTCAGAGTGAGCTGCAGAAATGGGAAATTAGCCATGGGACAGTGTTACCCTGGTGTGAGGGTTCTGCCCCTGGTTCTGCAGGCAGCTTGCTCAGCCCTGGCTCAGGGATCTGTGCACTCTGTGCTGTTCAGTGCAGCAAAAGCCCTTCCAGTCTTCCCAAGCTGCTGAAATTATTCAATCCCCAGAGGCTTATCACTTTGCCAAGCTCAAATAATCTCCTTATCGCAGTCAGTCTCACACAAGTAACACCATGATTTATCCTGATGCTGTCCTGGCCAATATTAATGCATTCTTTCCAAAGAAAACAGCTTCTAATTGCCTAAGCTGTGTGTGAGCTATTGAACCCTAGGTACCACTGCTATTGCAAGTATTTAATGCCTTTCTAATACCATGAGTATGGAAAAATATAAAAAAAAAACCACATAAAACCCCCTTTGGTTTATTTTGGGTTTGAACAATTTACTGCAAGAGCACTGCCTGCAACAATACTAACTGGAATTGCAAAGCAACTTTCTGATCCATGCTTTTGTTTATGGTGCATGTCCAACTGCACTTTACCAGGGACAAATCTGCTGCCAGAGAAAGCACCTAAAATCACACCAACCACACTTTCCATTAAATACTTGTTTCATCTTATCTAAAGGTTTTGGTCAAAGCTGTGTTAGCTGCTCACACCTGTGCAGGTGGGTGGTGAGGCCATTCTGAGTTGTATGAGCATGTGATAAACCTTCAGGATGATCTGTCCAGAGCAGGGCACAAAGATGCTGAGAGGGCTGGAGCACCTCCAGAATTGGGGTTGTTCAGCCTGGAGAGGAGAAGGCTCTGGGGGGAACTTTCCAGTGCCTAAAGGGGGTACAGGAGAGCTGGAGAGGGACTTGGACAAGGGCAGGGAGTGACAGGACGAGGGGGAGTGGCTGCACACTGACAGAGAGCAGGGTTAGGTTAGATTTTGGGAAGAAATTCTTTATTGTGAAGGTGGTGAAGCCCTGGCACAGGCTGCCCAGAGGAGCTGTGGCTGCCCCTGGATCCCTGGAAATGTTCCAGGCCAGGCTGGATGGGGCTCTGAGGAGGCTGCTGGTGGAAGGGGGTTTGGAATGAGATGGTCTTTAAGGTCCTGCATGGGGATGTTCCTCCTTCCCCAGCAGAGCAGGGAGTCAGGGAATGGTCAGTTCATCACACACTGTTCCTCCCTCTGCTCAGGAGGAGGTTCCTTCCCTTGCTGCAGCCTGGGGTCCTCCCACAGGAGATGGCTCACCATGAACTTCTGCAGTGTGAGTCCATTCCTTGGGCAACTGTTCTCCAGAAACTGCTGCAGTGTGGGGCACTCTGCCATGGGCTGCATCCCTGCAGGAACAGCCTGCTCCCACAGAAGTCCTCCAAGGGGTCACAAATCCTGCCAGGAAATCTGCTCCAGCATGGCCAACCCAAAACACTCTGTGATTTATCTCGAGCACTTTTTGGTTCCTTGCAGGGAGTAGCATAAGATAATGACACTTGGTACAATATTGTAGAGTTAAAGCAAAATCTCACGTGGAAAGCACACTCAGGGAGCTTCCATGCATGTTTTGAATAGAATTTCCTCTTTCTTCACCTGAAAGTTTGGTAATACTTCCCCCACCATCCCCAGAGATGCAATGTTTGCATTGCATTTGTCTACCCAGTACAGGTATTCTTCTAATTGAAAAGTAGAAATTAAGACTGCTGCAAAAGTCCTCTAAGTCCTGCTCTATCATTCTTGCAACATGTATCAACATGTAAAAAAAAAATTTCTGTTTTCCTTAAAAATTTGTCAGTGAAAAACACTGGTCATATTTGGGATGCAGCTACTTGATTTAGGGTAGAATGAATTTTTAACATTTCATTTTGCAAGGCTCATTTAAACATGTGAAAAATAGTATTCTGAGGAATCTTTATGGTTCTGTGGAAACCCAGTGCATTTTTTACTCAAGTACTTCTAATGGGTGGGAGAGGTTTTTTCATTTAATAACTTTGTTTTAAAGGAACAAGTTTCTAGCTTGGAGTTTTGCTAAAAAATAAAACCTACCCACATGCACACATGGGCTGTCAACCAGGTGATATTTTCTAGTCTACCAGTATTATCCTTGTATAAATCACAGTAATTCTCTTGGGGTCAAGCTCCTTTAACTTTCAAACAGTTCTCAGAGGAAGAATAATAGAAAACAAGGTGACAACAGTGAATGTTCTACAAAAAAGTTGACTGTCCTCAACCAGTCTGGGTTTCTCTGTGCTCAGATTTTATATTTACAAATATGGCCAATGGAAATAATTTGCAAAGGCTTTTATTTTAAGCAGTGCTTTTTAGTTTATTTTTACATGTGCACTAATTATTTTCTCAGAAATTCATAGTTTTTCTGTTGAGAGGGAAAATGTTTATATCCCTAAGTGAAGGGGTCCTATAGAAACTGAAAATACATGTGACATTTCTCTGGGATGCAGTTTTCCTCTCAGATTTGGGATTCTCAGAGGGGAAAGTGAGACAGCCAACTCCTTCCCATCTGTGACCATCACTTATAAGCAAGTATAAACTTACAAACTTTGGGGTCTGCAGTCCAATGCTGCTACACTGGCGTAGCATGGTCAGAAAATGTGTCAGTACCCTGAAAGTGACAGTGGTAGGCACTGATGACCAGACTACAGCAATTAGTTGTTATCCATTATCTATTATTATCTGATATTATTATTATTATCAGATTATTTATTATAATTATTATTATTATCATTATCTATTCTGATATAACAAAGCCAGCAGTAGGTGCTAAACATGGTATTGTAAGCAATCTTCTGGCTCTTTAACACAACAGGATGAATTTTAGGAATGCATTATAGAACCTTTCTCTTCCTGATGGAAAAATAATCCCCTATGCTGCCTGGGAAGGGAGAGAACAGCAAAGCATTTAACAGAATATTTTTGGGAATCAGCAACCTTATTTCTTCAGCATATTTTATTTGCTCCAGACTTTCAGTGGCAGCTTCACTCCATGGCACCTTGGTGCTTGTGCTGTGAGACAAGACATTAAACATAAAATAGGTATGAATATATATATAAAATAAATATCAAATAGGCAGGAAGGCTTGCAGCTGCTTGCAGGTGGGCCACATCTCCATTGTAGGACCACGCTGAGTCAGTATTAGCAGGCTTTGGCAAGCATTTCAGACCCTTTGGTGTTTTGATTTTTTTTCTGTTTTTCTTGTTGCCAGCTGGTTTCTGCTCCTACCTGCATTTACACGTACAGTGCTCTAGCAGACAGCCTCTGCTGAGGGTCAGGATTGAGTGTATTTTCCATTGTACTGCAAAGGGGGGCAATTTTACACTCAGGTTTTTGCAATATGAATAAGGTATAAAGCTGTCCAGAGCTATATTCTTTCTGTATTACTGTAATTTCATTTTTTGGGCAAGTACTTTCCCACTTCTCTCTGCAGTTTTAGTCAGTTGTTTATAAAACAATTTCACTTCTAAGTAGACATCAGCAGTGGTGAGATGACATCTGTATGATTTTGAAAGTGTATATAGTAATCACAGAGATTTAATTACCCTCAATTTAATTATTATTTTAATTACTTCTCAAATGCTTTCTTAATTTTTGCCAGCTTCTTTTTGATGTCTGTCTGGGTCAGGCAGAAACAGAGAGGAATCAGGAGGGAACAGGGCAGGATGCTGACTATGTCCTTCCCATCACTTTGCTGTGTGCAGGTTTTGTTCCTGAGGATGAACACCTGTCACACAGCAGAGCTGTAAATACTGCAGGATTTTCTCTCTTTAAGCTGGATGGTTTCAATTATATTATTTTGTTTGAGATGTTCAGTGGCAAGAGGACTCTGTCCTTCTAATGAGACTTCCTTTTAACATCTTTGCTCATCTCCAGAAACACTAATCCAAGTATCAGCCTTGTCTTAATCCAGAGATAAAACAGCTTTCTGAAAGGCACGCAGCCTGCAATTAACTCTTTTCCTTACTTTTCTATTTTTGTAGAAGAATCAAACTTTCTACCATACTCTTGACAGCCTGAGTCATTTGATGGGGTCCTTCAAGGTAAAGGGGTCATGAAACATCACAGAAAAGAGTTCTTCAAAAACCCTAAACCTTAACGTTTGCTAGAAGTATACTTCTTTTACTTCCCAAGAAGAAACATATGCTTCAAAATGAAATATTTCTATCATGTTGAAATAAACTACTGTCAGATAGGGAACAGGTGTAAAATTGCTCAACAATTCTGTTCTTTTTAAAAGTCTGTGCTGGGGAAGGTCCATAACAAAAGTGTTGTATTTTTTTTTTTTTCTGTACTCTATTCTTTGATCCAGTTTGTGCCCAAATCTCGTCTATATAAGAAATACTACTCAGGGCTTTTGTTTAAGAAGTAGTAGTAGCTATAATATCAAGAGAATTTGTAAAGGTGGCCTTAATTATGCAATTCTGAGGGTCCAGCAGATGACAATTAAACTCACACTAATGTGTTTGATTTCAAACACCAAACCTGGCAGCAGATCCCAAAGCTTCACTGCAGCTCTGGCAGGAATTAAATCTTGATCCCATTGCTGTGAGTGGGGATTGGCTGCATTGATGTCACTGCTCAGACTCTGAGCTAATCATTATCAGCCACAGCATCTGCTGCCTTTTCAAGCAGGAGAGTGACAATTACAGAATTTCTTTTAATAAAAGGGAAATTATATGAAGAAAATCTCTATGACAACTACTGCAGCTCACCTGAGTGTGCTAATATACATATCAAGAACTATTGATGACTGTGTGAAATAATATTGCCCTTAAATGGAAATGAGGAGATGAGAAGTGTACTAATCTATCATTAAAGGAAAATGAAACTTCAGAAGAATTTATGACAGCTCCCCTAGCTCAGTGTAGCCTTGTGGCACTTGTAAGGAGCATTAATCAGGAGAGGCAGAGGGGTGGTGGCAACAATCATCAGGTGTGGGGCAAGGGAATTGAGAAAAATGTCTAATTCAATTAGAGAGCTGGCAGATGACACGAGGAACTTCAGAAGGGTTTATGGACATAGCTGGCATGGACTGGGCACCAGGCACTGCTGGTAGGAAGCAAGGTGGGCAGGCAGCAGTGGGCTCTCCAAGGGTGTGAGCTGTAGGAAATACTGAAATTAAGGTGAGAGGGGACTTCCTGTGCTCATCAGCCTGTGAGGTGGCACAAAAGGACAGAGTGGCTGAAACAAGGGGTTAGGAACTAAAATGCCTCACCGTTAGTTCAGCAGTGATGGAAGAGGGTGCTTGGAGGTTTTTTGTCACCAACAGGACGGGACTGCTGGGGTACAGTCCTTGAGCTTCACTGCAGCATCAGCCTCATCACATGGCTGAGACAACAGGAGGATGGCAAAGCTCACACACAGCCAGCAGCAGCCGAAGATTTCTCTGTTACAGAGCATTTAAAAAACTTTCCAGCCAGTAGCACACTGCTAAAGCTTACAGACAGCTGTTCTAGCCAGCCACTAAAGGCACACGAGCACCTGCTGCACACAATGCTGGCCTGTTTGCCTGCTATGAACAACACAATGTACCATTATTATACCATTGCCATTACTGTCATATTATTGCCAATACCATTATTGTATTATTATGTACCAATACCATTACTATATTATTATATACCAATACCATTACCATTATTGTATTATTATTGCCAGTACCATTATTGTATTATTATGTACCAATACCATTACTATATTATTATATACCAATACCATTACCATTATTGTATTATTATTGCCAGTACCATTATTGTATTGTTATGTACCAATACCATTACCATATTATTATATAACAATACCATTATTATATACCAATACACCATTACCATTATTATACACCAATACCATTACCATTATTGTATAATTATTGCCAATACCATTATTATATTGTTATATACCAACACCATTACCATTATTATATTATTACTAATACCATTATCATTATTATATTATTATTATACACAATATTCCATTATTAAACTTAAAACTTTCTACTATCTTTCTAAGCACATTTTGCTGCAGTCTTAAGGTCTATCTAAGCCAAGTCTAAAACTCAAGCTATTGTTTCATTGTCCTTGCTTGCTGTACCACTGTGACTTTTTCTGCTTTCAGACTTTGCAGCTGGTTCTCTGTTCTTTCTAACGCCTGCTTTCCCAGCTTTCTAAAAATTTTGCTACCTTTAGTATTTCCCCCAGAGGAGTACCAGCAGTGAGCTGTGTGCCACCAGGCTAAGAGTTGGTTGGCAGGAAATAAACATGTTACATGGTCTGACAGAGCACTGTGAGAATTGTGTGGTGCTGCAGAGATTTAATGTTCCACAGAAAAAATGGGTGAAAAATGGAGAAATTGGTGGTAGGGCCCAATTTTAATTCAGTGTGAGAATGCTGGTTTTCTTTAGCAAGTTGCTACAGAAGGAATAAAAGGCAATCCATAATAAGGAGCTGCTCACAGAGGAAACTCTTCCTTGGTTCAGCCTTTGATTAATTTCAAATTAAAGAGAAATATATCTCAGACTAGTATTGAAAAAATGACTTCAAGACATCAAAGTAAAGAGCTTTTCATTGGAGTCACTTGGACTGTAAAACTCAGAAACCTCTCTACTTTTGGGCTAAAAAATGTTGGAAATTTGCATCTTGAGCCAGAGGGTATAAACTTGTAAGGGAGGCTTTGAGACCCAGTTTGGTAGTGTTAATCTGGGCAATGATCTGAAGGATTATGAAGGATAAAAAGCCACTAGAATTTAGGAAAGAAGCCAATGAACAGAGGAAGAGGTCTGGTGTGGGTAGGTCTGGTAAGTGTGATGTGACAAGTGCCAAAGTCAAGATGTCTTAGACTTGAGAAAAAAAATTAGTGTCAATCAATGGTAAATCCTTTTCTGTATTTTTTAAAAAAAGGAGTTGCTTGAGAGAAAGTGGGACTTGAATCTAATGTAAATGAGATAGAGACCAAGGATAATGTAGTTTTGGCCAAAGCAGCTGGAGTTGGGTGATTGGTGGTGGGGTTGTCAAGGAAGCAATGCAGTTCTTAATGAGAATACAAAGTATGAAAATATAATCTTAACAAAGCCAAAATGAAATGAAAACTTGGAAAGTATGATATAAAGAGCTGGCAGGGAGAAAGAAGGGAAAAGAAAAACCTGAATAAGTCTTTAAAAAAGGGCATGTGAAACCATGGTTCCTGTAGTTCCCTTTTACTTTTTACAGGCCAGTAAAATTGTATATGGTGCCAAAAGCCAAAAAGTAAAAGTTTTGTGTAAGTGCAATGCATGGAAGTGAGGATTTGCCTAGGGAACTGTTTGATTTTCAAGATTTAGTAATCAGGGGGTAAGGAAGATATTTAGAATAAACAAAAACTTCTGGAGATTGATTTAAAATTGGATAGCATACACTGAATTTACCAAAGATAAATTATGCCACATCTCACTGGTGAATTAGATTATTCATGTAAAGAATTTTTTGGTTTTTTATTTATATCTAACTTCAGTAAAGGAAGGAATAGAGGCAAGTAAGAGAAATCATGTAAAGTAGCTGAAGAATTCTATAATGTTCTAAAAGTAGGAACTTTTGATTGGAAATTTCTTTAAAGGCCACCTTTGAATCACTGTTATAATAACACAGGAATAAAAAAAAAAGCAGGTACAGCACAATTAAATGATGAAGTCACTGTTATTAAGAGATTGACTTCATACAGAACAAACTTGATTTAGGATAATGGAAATGGGAACTCATTTAATGCCAAAAAGCATGATGCTTTTAAAAACTAGTCCTAAGGATTTCTTTTGCAAGATCTGGGCTGATCAGTTGAAAAAACAAAAAGAAGAATCCCAGGACGAGGGGGAGCTGCAGGAAAGCAGGAGTTTGGTGCAGCTGCAGAATTATTTCCAAAAGGCACAGCAAACTGCCAGGGCCATGTGTGTCATCTGAACTACTGCATGCTGCCCTTGCCCCTCCTCCAGCAGTGTGATCCCAGTGAAAGAGGTGCAGGAAAAGGCTGCAGGGATCACTGGTGGCATGGAGAACTTCTCTGCTGAGGGGAGACTCCAAGAGCTCACTGAGCTCAGCCCAGCAAAGCCAAGCTGTAGGACAGCGAGCTCTTTACCAGTTAAAGAAGTGAACCCCAGGCAAAACAAAACCACTTCCCTGCTTAAGAGAAGGGAAAATATTGGCACAAGGATGAGTTGTGTATCACCTGGTCTTAGATGCAGAGATTTGGGCTGGAAATCTCTGAGGAGATCTCTATCCTTGGGAAAGGGAAGTACCAGAAATGCTGTTTGATGATAGAAAAGGGAGAAAGATGCCAAGGTACTATTAAAATGAAATATGATTAATTTATAAGCCAAATTGGATGATGATGTGGCTTGTGATAGCAGGCAATTAATTTTGATTTAGGAGCTTCCTTCCTGCCCTGTGTTTGGGATTCATTAGATGGTGTCTCCACCTGTCTCAGACTGCATTTTGAACATGATGGCCTGGCACTGAGGGAACAACAACAGTGTCATTTTCAGCTGTGACAGAAAGCCAGGGGACACACCAGCTGTGATTTTTAAAGATAATCCTATGACTGTTTTCTTGAGCTCTTCTTCACTGGTTGTGACTTTGCTGGTCTGCTGCTTCTTCATCTGCCCTCTGCCCCTTGCAGTGTTCTGATGTAGGTCAGAGTGCCAGCTCCAGCCTTCCTCAGAGTAGATCTGAATTCCCTCATCCTCCTCAGGTGATAGGCTTGCAGCAGACACATCTCCTGACACCTCTGGCACTGCAGGAGAGCACGTGGGACTCGGGAAAGGAATAAAGGGATCCTGAACTTCAGCAGTCAGTGCAAGGTGGGGCATCCCTTTGGGAAGCACAGCTGGGCAGGTCTCTGGCTGCTCCTGAGCCATGCTTAGACTCAAGGCTGGCATAAAACTAGTCTCAGGATGTGTTCCTGATTAATTTTTGCAGCTTTCTGCTGGGAAGCTTTCAGTTTTTCTCCAGTAAGCATTAATTAACTGCTGCTGTACATTAGCAAGCAGTGGCTGCACCCCTGTCCTGAAGTATGTTTTAATGCTTTTATATGGTTATGAATGAGATTACATTTATACGTAAACTGAAAAAAGTAGAAGTGAATTTGTCTTACAAAACTGACAACTAATTTATTTTTTTTTATTGCATTTAGTAAATTAAAAGTGCGTATGCTGGTGGTAGGGAATTGACACACAAAAAAAACCACTGCAGAAATGGGGTATGAGAAATAACCTGGGGTGTTTTGGGGCTGTGTTTTGGGAAGCTGAATATTTAAACCAAAAAAAAAAAAAAAAAGCCATGCAGAAATGAGGTATGAGGAATAACCTGGGGTGTTTTGGGGCTATGTTTTAGGTTGAATATTTATCATGAGAATTGGATCTAGAGTGGGATTTGTGAGTGGGTAAGAGTTAGGAATTGCCTGTGAAACCCCATGCAGCTGGATTGTTTCTCAGTTATCTTTGTAAGAAATCTTTAAAATAAGGAACCTACCTACCAGAAAGTCTTTTCATGTTTCTTTGTACGGAATTGTCACGAAGCTTTGACTCTAGATAAGGGAATTATAATGAAATAAAGGAAACATTGTTTAGATGTCAAAACGGATTTGAAGTGTGACACATGTGGGAAGAAAGAAACCACAGAAAATTGGATATTGGCTCCTTGAAATTTACGTGTGTAATGTGATGACTGTGGATTGCCTAAAAGAATCTATCCCTTTATGGCTGGTGCAATCAACTATTTTATTGACCTTTCTGGTTTTCTGTTTTAAAGAGTATTAATATTAATGGCACATAAACAAATACTGCAAAAGAAAAAAGCTTAGGAGGTATTTATTTGTAATTAAGTTGATATTCACTCTTTCTGCTTTTTATTATCATTCTTGCTCAAATTTCCTATTAAGTGTAAGAGTAGATTTGAAAATATTTTAGAGCACCCATGAAATGAAACACTTTACACTTACATTATAAACAAAACACATTATAAACAAAATATCTAGTTTACTTAGATGATGAAGATTCACTTTTATGCAAGTAGGAACTTGTCCCACACTGTGTCTGTGAATCAAAAATGAAATATTTTGGTGTGACAACATTTCATGATGTTTCTCCTAATTACTGGCCCATAAACAGAAATACATCCTCTGTCTCTTACACACAGATTTGTGTATGAAAAGAGTTAAAGGACGAATGAGCATGTTTTAAAATACAGGTACAAATTTAAGGCATTGTGCTTATCTTCTAATATAGCCAAGCATTTGCATAATCAGGATCATATCAGCTTCACAAGAAATTAATCAGAGCGGTATCAACTTCAGAGGGAATGTATGGAATCCTGATGTCAGCTTTGACAGCTGCAGAACAGGGAACCAGCTCAATCTTTTGGGCTTGATGTGCCTTTGTGGGGAATTCCAGAGTGTGTGATAATGACAGTGAAAATCAGCTCCTGTAACTCGACTTGTTCTCTCAATAATCTTGTTCAGTTCTGCATAAGCTATCAGTAATTTTTTAAGTTTCTTTCTAATTCTCCAAAAATGGTTGAGTGTGCAGATGTATAAAATGGTTCAGGGGTGTGCACACGTATTTGTGCTGACAAGGCTGAGGGTCTGAAGTGGGGCAGACGAGGGTCTGTGTTCCAACAGCGATGGCACTGTAGAGCCAAAGCTTTATTTGGTCATCTTTTTTTCGCCATTTTATGCTCAAAAATTATTCCTCAAAATCAGGATCAGCATTATCTTCCTTCACAGGCATTAGTCAGAAGCAAAATTTTCCTTTTCCAAGAGGGTTCACAGAGACAATGTGCCAGTACTAAGTGTGGGCATGGCCTGCCTGGTTGGTGACAGGCAATGTGTCACCACTTAGAGCCTGCTGCAGGCTGGGAGTCACTGAAGGAGTCATTCTCTGACAGCTGACAGTTGTGTAAACCAAGTTCATGCTTCGCTCAACCCTTGACAAATGCCTGGAATTCCAGAAGCTGCCGTGGTGGTGATCACCAACCGAAATGCTGCTGTCGGGAATCTTGCTCTGAAATTCAAGAATGAGTGAATTATAAGGACTTTGGTGTTCCTTTGCTGCTACAGTTGTAATTGCCCTCCTCTCTGCAACTCAAAGCACTCAAATGGATTGATAAAGACCATGGAATTCCAGCTTTAGCTCTGTTAGACTCGTGGGAGTGTCTCTTCCTTTATGATTCTCTGTGCAGTTTTGTTTCTTGGGTTTTCTCAGCGTGGGCTCGCTGGCCAAAGGGAGACCCTCATGAGGCTCCATGGTGATGCAGGAGCAGACCCTGGGTGAGCTGTGGGTCAGGCTGAGAGAAGCATCTGCCTCCAAGCATGGTCTGAGGGAGAAAAATCTTTCCCTCTGCTGTGCTTGCTCGTGAGAGGAAATAATCTGCTGCCTCCTTAGCATAGGACCCACCACACACACACACACACACACACACACACAGGCTCTTCCTACACCATGAGGTGACTGAAATTTTAAAGAAAAGCTTGAATTAATTTCTTTCACCCAGCCCTGTGCCTTATCTGCATGAGGAAATGTGAAAGGGCAGCTCTAATCCCCTCTCTCCAGGTGTGCATTCACATGGAATGAAATGATGCCATGCAAGAGCATGGCCTCTGCAGGGACACCCATGGAACCAACCCCACAAAAACCCCAGGGCCCTTGCAGGAATAGCCCAGAGCTCTCACCAGCAGTGTGGGAAACGGTCCAGCAGCAGCACTCTTTGTATTTAAACAGCAATATTTGTATTTAAACAGCAGTTCACCAAGTCAGTTCCGCAAGTCAGAACTCAGAAAGGAAGGGCTTAGTAAACACGTGGTTTTTCATCAAATGAATAATTAATTTGAGATGGTTGTAAATAATTTGGAGCAGAATGTGCTGCCAGTGAGCGAAGCCTGCTTAGGAACCTACGGATGCAATTTGAGGGTGATTCCCCACAAGCCCTGTGTGCTGGTTTAGGGCAAATTTGGGAGAATTCCTGTGCCCCCAGGACCCCCTGTGACACAGCCCAGCTCTTTTTGCCTTCCCTGTGCCTGGCTGTGGCAGGGATTCAGCCCAGGCTGTGGGGCCCTGCCTCTGCTCTCCCTCAGAGCTAAAGTAGCTCCGTGTACTTTAATGGTGTCAATCCTGATTTACTGTGTCACAGCTGAGCTTGTAATCTGTCTCTGAAATAATAACTTGATGCAGACTTGAGTGAAAAAAGGTCTTGTGTAAAATCAGGAACATGCTTTTGGTAAAGAAGAACTGTGAGAATTTTTTTTTTCATTTTTACTTTGTATTTTTAATCTCTGGTTAAAAAAACCAGTTTTATTTGTCAGATGGGTTTGTCACATCAGAGTAAAATGAAAATACAGTGAATAATACTTTGGGCATTGTGGAACTAAATGTAAACAGTGTATTGTTTGTACTAGTGAAATGCGTGTCTTTTTCAGCATCAGGCCATTTCTGATACACTTGTGTTGGCATCATTATCCTGGGGTAGGAAGTAGTCATTTATTTATTCCCTTTTGGCGTCCATAGGATTTAGAGATGATCCATTGCCCTTCTGGATACCCAATCCAATTCTGCAGCTTTTGGTTTTTCCAGTAAAACATCAATAATTTTATATGCTTCTATTGTCTAAAGCGGTTTTGTCTTGATGAAAGACGTTTTAAGTGGGCAGTGTTTCAGGACGAGACTTCTCTTATGTAGCTTGTCATTACGTGTACAATACGTAAGTAAATCTTATCTATTAAATTAATGAGAATGTGGGGAGAAGGAAATATTTTTGATCAGCGGTAACCAAACTCTGAGAACGGGGAGGAAAAAAGATGTGCAAAGAGCTTCAAAATACAGCACGGCATTGTTTGCAAAAAGCCTGCTGTTTCCTTTATGTCTGACTGATCCGTGCCAGAAGCCCTCTTGAATTTCTACAAGAATAGAGCTTCAGATCATCTGCATTCAGTGCCAGAGTCATGGCCCTGGAACCGATAATTGCCTCTGACAGGATTTAATTACCTTCTGCAGGACCTTTTCTGTGTTTGATTGCAGACCACCCCCCGCTCCGATCAAACCAGACGCTAATAACACGCCGTGGCGCCGCCGCCGAGCCCGCGCGGCCAGCGCCGTGACCTTGGCGAGGGGCGGCCGGGGGCTGGGCTGGCACTGCCACTGTCACTGTCACCGCAACGGGGCTGGCACTGCCACTGTCACTGTCACCGTAGCGGGGCTGGGCTGGCACTGCCACTGTCACCGCAACGGGGCTGGGCTGGCACTGTCACTGTCACCGCAGCGGGGCTGGCACTGCCACTGTCACTGTCACCGCAACGGGGCTGAGCTGGCACTGCCACTGTCACTGTCACCGCAACGGGGCTGGCATTGCCACTGTCACTGTCACCG
>VYZP01072720.1:17217-30989 GCA_013400635.1 Hypocryptadius cinnamomeus | reverse complement strand
TACTATTTTATAAATATATTATTTAAATTTATAATATATAAAATATATAATGTACATTATATACGATAATACATATATTTATAATATAATATCTATGATAAATATATTTATATATACTGTATAAATACTACTTTTTTAGGTCCTTGCTTACTCAGAAGTAAGCAATAATAAAACTACAACATTTTATTGATTTTTTTCCCACAAAAATATACTTTGCATGCAAACTTTGCGTCTCCTGTTCTCTCATATGTGCAGGTATTTCTCCAGAGCTGTGCAGGAAAGGCTGATGAGCAGAGCCCAGACTGAGAGAGCAGCCAGGAGGCTTCATTTGTGCCCTGCATGCTGCAATAATCTAATACCCTTTTTACTCTGCAGCATGGCTTCTACTTGGGGAATTGTGTTTTCATCCCATTTTCTTGCAAATAATGACCAAGTTCCTCCAGGTTTATTGGCGCTGCCCTGTGCACGCTTTTTTTGGTGTAAATTATTTATTCTGCTAATTTAACAGCAAACAGTCCTGGCTAGTGAGCTTAGTGAGGCAATTTCCTACGTATTGGTTGTAGGTTAATTATTTAGGGATTGAGATATCTCTGGTAATGCCAAATAAGTACAGACCTCATCAGACAAAGTAATTTAATGCTCCTAGGTTTTCCAGATCTCAGATCATGCAACCATTATTTGATGGTCACTGAGTTTGGTGCTTTATTGCAAAAGAACATGAATGTGGTTTTTTGAGGTAGCCCACAAGTTAACCCTTGTAGCTCCTTTCCCAGGAGCTTTTTTTTTTTTTCCCCCAGGAGCTCCTAATGAACTTTTTGATCCCTTTGAGCCAGCTGACCAGAGTGTTCCAATGCACACATTCTGTTCTTGTGGCTGTTAAGGGTATTTTTGGATATGTGTCTTGGGGGATATAGCTCAATGGTTTGGAGGCTTTAGACATGTGAATGCCGAGGAGGCCACAGATAAATCACATTTAAATCACATTTAGGGCTACAACAAACACCCTGTGCTGATTTTTCTCCAGGGTGGTGTGCAGACACACAGTGGAGCTGGCTTCACTGCTGGAATTGTCACTGTTTTTAGGGAGAGATTTTGATGCTAATTATTTGTAAAGCATGAAATACCTCACGTCCTACAGCATCACTATCCGCTTCAACGGGTATTGTGTAATTTCTTTAATTCAATGAGGAAAACATTATTCTTATGAGGACTTTTCAGCTGACATGCCATAACTGGGTGATTCATTTGAGGGAGTAGAGCCTGGTAAGACGATGCAAGAACAGCAGAGTGAGGAGCAGTCTGTGAGCAGGGCTTGGTGTGGATAACATGTTGAGGCATGGTTGTTCCTATTCTGCCATCTTTATTTCTGCAGCAGAATTACTGCTCTGTGCTGTGCTTGGCTCCTTAAAAGGCACTCAAGGAAGCACTGCAGAAGGGCAAGAAACTCTTATGTTCAGGTTCTAACACCTCTTCAGTAGCAGCTGGAGGTGTTTTATTTTTTGAGATGGGGTAATCTGCTCTGTAGGCTGGTTTTTGGGGGGCAGGGTGTGGTGGGGTTTGTTACTCCTTCTCTTTATGCTTGATTTGGGGTGTTGTGGGTTTGTTTGTGTTTAATACACGCGTGTATTCTTTTTTAATGTTAAATTTCAAACAAGTTGCAGATGGTGGGATTTCAGATGCTCCTTTTCTTTTCCTAAGGCAGCTCCTTCTGCAGTTTTAGGTCACAGAAGTGCTTGCTCCCTTAGAGATGGGCTGAAAAGATGCCCTTAAGAATGGGTTTGTTGAGGTCTGTCCAAGGTTCCAAGTGGCTGTGGGGTGGAATACAGAGGTGCTTTGTGCAGTGACTGCTGCTGTGTCTGAGATGCAGCCCTTCAGCAGAGTGCAGAGCAGGAGGACTGGCTGTGCAGGTGGTGTGGTGCACAATTACCAAGCTGCATCACCAACTCCCAGTTTACTCCCTGTTGTACCTGGTGGCACGGAGACAAAGCTCTCGGCCTGTCTGCCTGGAAAGAAGGACACAGGGCTGGTTTGGGTGCAGTCAGACTGATCAGGGAACCTTGAAATAAGGACACCTGACAGATTCAGGGGTTTCTGGATGGAATGTAACCTTTGAAAGCTTCAGGAGAATAGCAAATGGTCTTTCAGTGACATGTATTTCAATGAGTTCCCTCATTTTCACATTGTTCTTTGGTATGAAATGTTTAACAGAGATTCCACCTGCCTGTTCCACAAGTAGGTCAGCATTTGATAACTGCATTAAAATTGTAGTTTCCTAAATCCTCTCTCTCACTATAATCCTGCCTGTCCCTCTCAATTTTCCTGTGTTCTAATGCTATGGAGAAAATGTGGAGTCTTTTTTTGAATTATTTCCAAGTTGTCACCCACAATGAAGCTGTTTTGGTTTAGGTTTGGGTCGCATTTCTTCCCCAAAAGCCTCTGAAGATAGACATCACAGATCTGATGCCCCATAGGAGAGGTTTTGTCATGTAAAAGTCCATGTCTTTTTGTATTGTTCTTGAAAAAAAAAACCCCACAAAGTGTTTGGTCTTTCAAAAGTGTCCTAAAGAATACATTTGGAATATTTAAATATATTTGTTAATTTAACTCTTCAGCTCATTTTCAATGTGGCCTATCACTTCTGGTGTAACATTACTGAAAAGCTGCTGATTAAAGCCAGCTCTCTTATGCATACTTTACCTCTGTGACCTATGAGTAGCTTGAAACCATTTGAACTCTGTCTAAATTGGATCCCCCTGGTTGTAAGTGTTACTGCATGTCAGTTCTGTGTCAGTTGGATGGAAATCTTGCTGCAGAGGATGAAAGTTCACAGCTCAGTATTAATCTACTGGGCAAACTACATCTAATGCCTTCAGTTTTCTTGAAATATAGCTCCTGATGACCTCTGACAGGTAAAATACAATGCAAAAATACAAAAGGATTTTCTAATATTAATTTTCAGTGCAGCTATTTAAAATAAAGCATGTGTCGTCCTTCTGTACCAAATAAATGCTGTGAGAGACAAAATTAAGAATAGTGATAAGTGGATTATTGGATGTGGAGACTTTGGTTAATAAAATATGTCTAGGTTACTAATTACTCCACAATTGTCTTGGAATAGGAAATGCAATTCCTGGCTTGGCTGGAAGAGGCTGTGTAGGGATGAGCTGCTGGCTGGGATTCCCTTGGTATCTTTTGGATGAGACTTTCAAACTGCTGTGTGAGCTTGAAAAAAAAAATAAAAATCCTGAAGCTGCATGGCTTCTGGAGCAGGCAGCATAAATCACTGAGTGCTGGTGGACTCTGTCTCCGGCTAACAAACAGGAACTTTGGATTTAGCACCAGCTACTGTTTTAAAAGAGAATCCGTGTAGATTTGTGCAGCTTGGATGGCACCATTATCAACATCCTGTGTTGTTACACAGTGACAGCAGTGACACCTTTGCTCTTGTCACCGTTAGGGAGAATTCCAAGTGCATTACATTTGGGGTTGCTTTTGAAGGGGCTTTTTTGGGCTCAAAACCCAAGCCTAAAAAAAGGAAAAATGTCCAATAGGTGCAGGTTTTTAAGTCTGCAACTTTCTCTCACCTCTGTTTAAACTAACAGCAAAACTCATGCCTCTTTCAGAACAGCAAGTTTAGCTTCTAAATATTTATTTAGAGTCTGAAAGGAAATGGATCCTGCATTCCCTGCAAATCCCAAACTGTCTCTAAAAAGAGTAGGATTTGGTGGGAAGAAGGAAATCTAACACTGAGCTCTGCTTTGCAGGGGGATGCTGCTGGTGCTGGGAGGGATGCTTTTCAGGCACTAGACAGGAATCAAATCCATCTTTTCTCAAATCCATCTTTTCTCACTGAGGAGAGCTGACAAAATGTGCTGTGCTGGGCCTGGAAGGAGCCTTGGGCTCTGCAAGAAGCCTGGACTTCAGCCCCGTGTTTAAAGAGGAATTTCAGTCTATTGAGAGTTTACCTACTCAGCAGCATCTTTGGAGCCCTTCCTGCTCCTCTGGTTCTGTAGCTGCAGTTTGTCTTTGCAAACATTGCCATTGGATAAGTCAGATAAAATATCCCATCTGATGACTCTCATCCTGTCACTCCTCTCAGGGAAGTACAAAACAATGGTAATAAATCAGTGCTGGTATGGCCAGAGGTATTTTAAGACAGTTCTTGGATAGTTCAGGAGCATACTTTCCTCTTGTTTCCATTTTTAAACCCAGGCTTCTAAAATCCTGATAGCCTGGCTCTCTTTCCTGTGACTCACACAAAGAAATAAATTTTTTATTACAACATGTGCAAGGGCCCAGAGCCCAAAACTTTCAAGTTGTCTTCTGTCAGGGGCTCTGAGACCTGGAATTGAAGGATTGATGTCAGATGTTGGAGGAGGTCCCTGTGGCTGCAGAGTTGGGGTCACACTCATCTCTGGGAGACCAGAGCTCACCCAGAGGCAATGCCACAGGACTTTTCTGTGAGTTTCTGCCATAAATGTAGAATTACAGCACAGGGGCTCTTACAACAATGTAACCAGAACAAAGTATTTGAAGAAATGGAAATGAAGCAGCTTGCAGACTGTGGCAATCTGGTGGCTGGTGGGCTTTAATCATTGATTTTTTGCTTTGTTAATTTGGCAGTATTGAACATTCAGACCCAACAAATAGGTGGAAAAGAGCACACTAATGAAAATCCATCAGAAAATAAGGGAATGCTTCAAAGTACCAGGAGAGTGTGCAGGTGGAGTCTGGACTGGAGGAATCAAAGCAGGGACTGACAGCAGTGATCTCTTCCCTGGCTGTTCATTGGCTCACTCTGTTCATTTTGATAGGGACCCCCAGATATGGAGGAGTAATTTTCCCTTTGTAGAACTCCCATATGTGGGAAATTTTCTTCTTAAGCTTACAGAGGGCTTCATGACAGGCCAAACTTGAAAGAGTAGAAGGAAGCCAACAACAGTGAATAAAATACTATGGTTTCATGGTTTTTGCGTATGAAACAGCTGGCTAAAAAATCATGTGTACTTAAATAAAAGTTTTTTATATCCACAGCTAATGTCTAATCTCAAAAATAGGAGCTTGATCTCGAGGCAGGGCAGAATGTGTGCTCTGTTCAATTTTATCAATTTAACTAGAAGTGAAGCCAAGGATTTCAGTGGCACAAATGTGATCCTGTACTGTCTGCTCAACATCAGGTATAGCCCTCAGCCTGAGGCTTGGACAGCAGCTTAAGTATACATTTTAGTCTAGATTTGTCCTTCTTAAGGCTAGCAGTTTGTTCTAAATGGGAAAAATCACTGTCAGATTATTAGTTTATCTTGCTGGTGGGTAGAGGCACAAGCTGATCTGGAGAAGTTTTGTGGCTGGATTTGTTTTAAAAGCTGGAGTGTTTTGCAGGCTTGGCCCTATACTGGATATGGGCTTGTGGAAAGCTGGAATTGAACCCCTACTTTTCCCTTTGTCTTCTGCATGGCCATAATTGTGTTTTTACTGTTTTCCTTTTCCCTCCTCCCTCCCGAGGTGGGACATCCCAGTGGGTGGGTCACAGTGACAAGGAGGTTGGTGCCAGCAGAGCCTCTGCCAGCCCCTGCCCAAGGCTGTGCTGTGTGCAGGTCTGAGTGCACAGCAGGAATCCAAGGAGCCCTCCCTGGGGCACCAAGGAACCCTGGTTAAATTCTAACTGAGACTCAGAGCTGATTTCATGAGGTGGATTTCTGTGAGAAGGCAGTTTTCTGAGCGTGATCGCAGTTTTGGATGGATCACAAAAGTCACAAACTATGGAGTCGTGATCAGTGGGTCTGAGGGGGCAGAGAAACACTGAAAAGAGGCTCCTCACTGCACAGTCTGGGTTAGCTGGCAGAGAAAATGACTTTTAACACAAAGGTTTTGAGGTCATCTCATGGGAAAAGAGACCAGAACCCACACCTAGATTAGTTTAGAACCCTGAATGTGTTACCAGAAAGTCCTCTCAGGATTCCACTCAGCATTTTTCTACTAAGCCTCCTATCTGTATATTCCCTAGTAGAAAGGAATCTTCTAGACAATATCTTCCAGATATTAGGTATTATTAGATATCAGCTTTCTAATTAGGCTTATTGATTAAGGCTTCATTAATCTGCATAAATCCATATGCGGAAACATCTCATTCCAATTCTTTAAAACCAGGAGATGGTACAGGACATTCAAGAGGTGTGTGTGTGTCTGCTCATTTCCCATTTCATGGTTTCTGCCATCCCTGTGCCATGGTGGGGTTGAAGGTACGGTTTAGTTAAATTTTCACATTTTAGAAGCTCCTGCTTGGTATCCACTGCTCGATCTTGATATTGTCTTTTGTACATGAAAATGCTGATGACTGTAATAAGTATGAGTGATGCATATTTTAATTTAATAATAACACTGTTTCTATGATTTCTGTGTGATTTGTTTTGTTGTTTATTTCTGTGAGTTTTGGGGATTTTTGTGTTTGGTTGTTGGGGTTTTTCTGTTACTTCCCAGTCTTTGCTCAGCTCCACAAGCACACTGAGATGTGTCAGGAGGAATAACATATAGCTTGCAGTCCATCATCTGCATTCCCTTTGCATTAGGTGTAACACTGGCATGAAAATCAGAGCCCCTGCTCCAATTTTTCCAGCTGTCTCTGTCTCCCTGTGATCTTTTTGTACAAATTTTCTGGCAAGTCTACGAATGTGCACGCTTATATCCCTTTCTTGGGCATGCATACACATTTTTCTGTCTCAAAACACGGGTAGAACTAAATAGAATAATTCATTTTTTTTCCCAGTAATATGAGTGTAGGTAAACATCAGTAAACAAAACATACATCTAATATACAAAAATTACAATATCTTCTTTCTTTGTCCTCTTGCTCTCAGATCTCTGTGTAAGTTTGTTTTGTTTTCATTCAAAATGTATGAATAAAGTAAAATCAGGATTTTTCCCTGCCATCGTCAGGTCTTATTTATACTTTTACAGCTTCAGAAATTGTTAACTTTTAGGCAATAAATGTCATCTTACTTGTGAGGTCATATTTGTTTTATTCCCCTCAGTAATATTATTGCTTTAAAACTGTGATATGTTTTCTATTTTGGTATTTTCCTGTTGCCCCCAGGGACTGCAGCTATAACTAGGATTGGCCACGGTGCTGCTCTTATTCTGCACATGGTTCTGGGTAGGCAGGAGAGAGTGCCAGGGCTGAACATGATATTTATTGGAGCAGCTCCTGCCAAGGTTTTGGGCTTGAACAATTTGGAGGGGACGTGATGTCACTGTCTCCATCCTGTGGGTTTGAACAGCGAAGCTGTACTGTGTATTTGCTTCAAAAATAACGATTAAAGTAATTTCTTGTGAGTTTCCCTAATTTTTGTATCTGCTCTCTGGTTCCACAGCCTTTGCACTGTGTTGCTTGTGTCCTGGTGGTATTTCTGTTTCATTATTTTTCGAGCAGGGTTTGATGACACTGATTTAGCAGTTTCTCACAGTTCACTGCTCCAGTTTCCATCAAATTATACTTGTAGTTATACTAGACACTTTCATCATCAATTTCCATATGCCTCAAAGACATGCAGGGCCCAGTTTGCCAACACTGAACTCAAATTCCAGACAATGACTGGAATACAGGATTTCTGTTCCTGGGGTGCCTGAAACAAAGAGTGTAACATCCCTCAGTTCTTAGCAAGTGTTTTCAGCCTAGGTGCATTCAAAATCTAGACAATAACTGGTAAGGAATATTGATTTTTTAAATGCCAAATCAAGGGATAAAAATGAGCATTGACCAGAGCTGATACTGTAGGACTTTCAGCATTCCTTCCCAGAAACCTTTCTTACATTAGAGCACTGCCTGTGGATTTAAGGTTTGCTCTTTCCCCACAGAGGATTCCTAAGCAACATGAGCTTTATTTTCTGTACAGCAGAGTCTGATGATGATGATAATTAGCACACAGTCAAGATTTTGGCTTCAGGCTCTTAGGTTTATGTGTACCTTCAGATCAGCAGTGTTAGCAGGGACATTTAAAGTGACAAGGCTCCTGAGAAAGTCTTTTCCTTCACTTAGGGAGTCTTGGTTGCTCAGATTGGAGAAGATGTCCATGGAGGAACACCTGACACCTTTAAAAGCTTTCTTTATGCTCATCCTACAATTTTCTGTCAGGGCATCACTGTTGTGACCCAAAGGGAATCTGGATGAACCAGAACTAGCTGCAGATTTGCTGGAGAGCACGGTTCTCTGTCTGTCAAAAGCATAAAGTTAATTATGCAAGGCATGAAATGAAGCTCTATTTGTTTAGATGTAAAGAGGTTAACTCTGAGTAGCTGTTGACAATAGTCATCATCATCAGATTAATTTGCCAGTAAATCTGTAGTCTTCAAAAAAGAAAAAAAAAAGTAAAGATAGCACAGGAATCATACTCTCTCCCCTGTGATACCATGTAAAATGCTTTTCTTGCACTGAGAAATAAGATCTATTTCAGTCCATGTGGAATTTTGACTGATTTGGAGAATTTCATACATAACTTTCCATGCAATAGGGACCTTCTCTCAGGAATAGAGAGAAGAATTTTCCTCTGCCTGCAGGAATTTCAGTGTCTGGAGCTTGACATTTGAGAAATGTGATAGAAAACCACTTCAGTGAATCTGCTGCCCAAAGTCAGAAGGACAGGGCTAGAGTTAGAGTGTAGACAGGAGGCCATCTCCTCTCAGTGTGACTCCTCAGACCCACGGGGACACAGTTCAGGTTACACCCAGGAACAGAAGGAGTGTGTCACCAGGGTCTGCCACAGGAGAGAGAATCTCTGTGATGAACAGGGAAGGGAGTTAAACAAGTGAAAGGTCAAGGAGAGGAGAGGTTTGTAAGACATTCTTCTGTAGTACCAGTGCCTGTTTTCTGACACACCATCAGGTTTGGGAATTGTTTGGTACAATGGGCTTTGAGTGCCTGAGCTGCAGGTGAATTAAACTCAAGGTTTTCCCGTGCACTGGCTTTGACTCAATGAAAAATTGAGTCAAATAACAAACTAATTAAATGATAAAACGATCACTTGGGGGAAAAGGCATCCACCTTCTAAAGAGGCAAATTGCAGTGCAATAAATAGGATGTTAAAACACCCACTGTTGTGTATTCCCTGCCACAGCTCATTGACCAGAGTGTGACCCCCAAAACCTTCCCTTGAAATGTGCCCTGAGCCTGCAGCACCTGGGAGTTCCTGCAGTGATGCCTGTGCAGGAACTGCTCTCCATCAAACAACACTTGCATACAAAACTGGAGTCACTGCCTTCTCTCTTGTGAAGAAATAAATCACCCATGGGTCTTTCTTAATTCTGAAAAAAAAGAATGCTCAGTGGAATGTTCAGGGAAAAAAAAAACAAACCAATGATTTCTTTTCCAGGTACCTTGACTGTCAGTTACACTGGGAGTTCTCAGAAGAACAAACAACTCACCTCCAGCTGGGTTTTTTTGCATCACTTCATTTTTGCAGAGGGTAAGTAGGAAAATTCCAATCAAATATTTAACTGAATTTCATTTAAGGGGGCAAGACAGCAAGCAAGCATTATCCTGTGAAAAAGTTCTGGCCCATCAAATATAAAAAGACTGCCCAGAGGGCAACTGGTGATGTTTCCTTCAGTAATCTCACCTGATGCTCCATCAGCAGAATAATGACATGCTCTTCTGTGTCTGCAGGTTCTGACAGAAGGCTCCTATTTCACCTCCTTTTGGCAATTGTCATTTTCCTCCCAAAGCTGGTGTGCTTCTGTGGAAAGGCTGTGGGTTCTCTCTGAAGTGTTTACTGGAGTATTGAACAGTTTATAGGCCTGTTTGTGAGGGGAAAAAGTCAGATAAAAATTCATAATGGGACAGATTATGAAAATCCAAAGCCATGAGGTTTGGGGGGTTTTTCAGTTTTTAGGATTCAATTAGCTGCTAGTTCCAGCCTGCAATTTTATTAAGGAGCCCTAAGAACTAAAAAACCCAATTTGCAAAATTGGAATCCTGTTGATTTGGATTTTTTTTTTTTTCCTGTTTGTTTGTTGTTTGCAAGTAATACTCTGTTTTTCTGTTGGTTTCATGTCATTGGCCAGCATGCACACCAAATGCTCTGTGACTTATGGGCTGCAGATGAAACAACAGAGCAAGGGAGGACTTTTAATCTGTCCAAACATATTCAGCAAATTTGGAACGTTGTGGGGCTCAGTGGGGCATGAAGCCCAAACTAATGCAGTTTTCTTCTGTTCCACAGTTAGGGAAGAATTTCTGCTTTAATGGGGGGAACGAGCCTGTTAAGATGCAGTTTTTGGCAGAAGTGCACTGGTCTGTGCTGACCTATGGCAAATCCAGTGACTTTTGGTGAAGATTGCTACCAGTGGCAATCCACTGGACCAAACTCTACTTTCTTGAAATGTCAGGAAAATTAAAATACGTTAGGAAGTTAAAATATGCATTGTCTAGTACTGTACCAGCGTGTCCCAGTCTCTGCAGGCCAAAACTGAATTGTCTGCAGTGCAAATGAGAAACCCTTGGTGCTCTGGTCTAAAAATGGCTAAAAAAAATCCAGGAAATTGAAACAAACAATCCAAACCCCTCTGGTGCTGTGACCAAAGGAAAAATAGTGTGAAACACTGGCCTGGCTCTTTCAGGAGGTGCAGCACACGCTGTGCCAGCCTTGGTCCTGCACTGCTTTGTGCCAGCACAAGCATTCATGACACTGCTGTGGGTCTGCCTCAAACCCTTCTGCCCTTATGGAAGGAGCCTTTTTAAAAACTGAATTTGTTCTTCACGTGTGGTTTGACTGTGTTTAAAAGGGTTTTTTTGATTTGGTTTGGTTTGAATTCCTTTCTGTGTAAAAGATCTGTCAAAAAAAATCTGATTATTTAAGGAATGAGTGCTCAGAGGTGGGCTTGAAATTATACTTTCTTGTACTGCTTTACAGGTACTTAGGAAAAGCTTTTCCTGAAGTAAAGAGCAAAATTAGGTAGGTGTCTGTGGTCCAGGGTGTCTGAAGTACCCTGTGTGTGTGTCTCATAAGCTGTTAGCTCTGTCCTGTGCTTGGCAGAAACTGGAGGCAGTGATACCTATGAAATGTATTCAAGATGACATAATGGACTGTGAAGAATGGGTGTGCTTTTCTGGATACTACAGTGTTTTATAATTTTTAACATGCATCTCCTGGATCTGTGCATTTGATGATAATCACTTTGGATTTGTACACGTGAAAAAACAAAGTCCAGTGCCAACTCTGAACATGACTAAAGTTTCATGTATAACATACCTTTCAATATCATTAATAGGAGGTATTAAGGTAAAGAAAGGCTGTTTGTTCACTCTTTTGAATTTCACCCAGCTAGAAAAATCAGTCCTGTGACACTCAAAATAAACATCTCATTTACTTTTTAGGTTTCTGAATTTATCTCTGAAATTCTCTTGTCAAGTGTGTGTTAACAAATACATGTTCCAGCCATAATATAGATATTTTATTTTTGTGTACTTGCATTTCCATGCTGCTCTTGTGAATTAGTGAAGAAAGGCAGCAGGATTCAACTCCTTCCCTCAGAAAACCCTTTAATCAGTTTAAGTAAAATATTTTTTCCTTCTTTTAGCAACTCTGGGGGCAGCATGTTTCTAAGGTGAGTACCTCTTTGGAAAGCATACTGAAAACAAGCAGTTTGTAAAGAGAAAAGTTCTGTTGTGTGCCATTAGCAGAAAATGTTTCAGAGTTTGTAAAGTCGTGTATGAGCAACAATGCTCCTGATTTACAGCTTGCTGTTGTTGCTGAGCAGTATTATTGTGAAAAAGGTGTGACCTTAGAAGCAGGTCCCACTCTGGATTCCTCCAAGCAAAACCCAAATACCAGGAACTTGGAGGCCACAGGGCTTGCTGTGTGTAAGGACTAGTGAGGCAGGGAAGTGCTCACCTCAGTGCCAGGGAAATGTCTGATCTCTCACCAGCTACCAGAGAGAAAGTCTGTGAGCTTCCCGATTCCAATCCCCTGCCCAGGCTTCTTCCCTGTTTCTGTGTGCTAGGAGCTCCTTTTTATAGTGCCAGGGGCTCCAGATGTGTAAAGACAAGCCAGGAGAAGTCCTTCTGCTGCGAGTATGGAGAAGGGATGCAGCAGGTTCAGGGTCAAAGCTGCTCCCTGTCACCTCCCCTTCTGTGTTCCTGGTACCAGGGAAGCTCTCCTGTTCTCTTTCTGCCCTCAGCTGCTCACCTCTCTCCCTGTCTAGTCCCAGCAGGAGGATTTGTGAATGAACTGGGTGAGGAGGCTGACCCACACCAGAGCAGAAGGCTTTCCCTGGTGCTGAGTGGATGAGTTTCCCTGGTGGGGCTCCCTGTTGTCACCAGAGTGCAGGGACACAGGTGGGATGCTGGATTGCTGGCTTTACAGCTGGGTCACAGTAAGTCAGCTAAAAATACTTGTGCAGCTACAGCCTCAGACTCCATTCCAGGAAAAGTTTCCCTGGAAGTGTTGATTTGATTTGGTCAGGAGGACAGCTCATCTGTGGGCCTTTTTGTCTGAAACAGGAATTTTCCTGTGGTGGTTCACAGTGCTCACTTCTTTCAAAAGTTATAATGACAACTCTGAAAAAATCAGAGTGAAACGGTAAATTTGGGAAAAAAGTCTTATGCCATTTAGTCTTTTTCAGTTTGATTTTTCTTAGTTTGCTATGTTCCTAAACAGGACAATCCATCCTAGTGGATTTCTGCCTGGCAATACAGAAGACCCTTCTCATGGCTTTCAGCAACAAAGAAAAACCTGCCTGCCTGCCATGCATATCTGAAGGTTGGCTAGAGTCAAAACTACTTATTTAAAATATATAGGTCACTTACTCCCTATTAGAGGCCTAATATTTATTTTCTGTCTGCTCAACTATTAAAATATTTGGGCTTGCTCTTTCTCTCTGTCTTTCTCTCTGTCTTTCTGTCTCTCTGTCCGTCTTTCTCTCCGTCTGTCTTTCTCTCTGTCTGTCTTTCTTTCTTTCTCTCTTTCTTTCTCCTCATTGTAATATATTTTTTGCTCTCTTGAAAGTAAAAGAACAAAACACGTCAAATCTTTACCTTGTTACTGTTGTGGCTGTTGACACAATTGCTGTGATTTTGGCGGGGTGGGAGGGGGAAGAAGAAAGGGGAAAAAATAAAAGACAGCAGCCACATCCCTGATTTTATTTTTCCATAGGAAAACCCCAGTTACCCTGAGACAATGCTCGGCCTCAAAGGAGAACCCTGGTGTTTCTGGTGGCTGAGGTGAGCTTACCTACAAAGGAGCAGGGCACCGCATCAACACCCGCTGACGAAAGGTGCGGCGGAAGATGCGAAAACCAGTCCCGAGGATTTGGGGTTTTTTAATTGTTGCTGTTATGACTTATTTATTTTGTCATCTCGGTGGGCAGCGGACGAGCCGCTCGGCGATGCGGGGCCGGCCGTGCCTGGGCGGGCGAGCCGGGCGCTGCCCCTTGGCGGGGAGGGGGTCCCGGGGGGCTCCGGCTCTGTGACCCCGGCAGGGAGAGCCGTGCTCCAGCCTGTGCAGCACCGGGGAAATGCAGCAGCGCTCGCTCGCTCGCTCCCTCCCTCCCTGCCCGGGGGGGTGAAGTGCGAGGCAGCGGGAGGAGCCGTGCGTGTCTGTGTGTGTGTCTGTGTGTGTGTGTGTGCGTGTGCGAGCAGCGCCGTGGCCGCCGTGTTTCCTGGTGCCTGCTCCCTGACCCCAGTGGCAGCCCCGATCACTGCACCGCGCCCGCCCTCGCCGCCGCCCCGCTGCCGCTCCCGCAGCCGGAGCCCGGCCGGACCCGGAGCCGGAGCCAGGGCCGCC
>VYZP01072716.1:0-13441 GCA_013400635.1 Hypocryptadius cinnamomeus | reverse complement strand
ATTAAGAAAGAAGAGGCTGAGAAACCGAATATCAAGACCACAAGAGATGGATAACAAGAGGTGTGAAACACCTGGACTGTAACAATCACATTCTCTGAGAAATGCAGGCAGAAAACGAGTGAACAAGACAAAGGCACCAATCAAGAATGTGCATTTGCTTGTTTGTAGAATCTATAAAAGTGTGTGTAATGTAAACAATAAACGGCTTCTGCTTGATCATATTGGGCAGGAGTCCTGGATTTCCCACAATACTTGGTAGCACCTCTCAGTCTTTATCTCTTCATAATGCACTGAACATGGAAATCAATGCAGAGTCTCTTTCAGCTTCACTGCATTCTGCCAGTACATTTTGAGGGCAGACTCAAAGTACTGCTTCCTTGGTTTCTGCCACCACCACGGCCCTGCCTGCTTAGCTGACTTCCACCTCTCTTATTTCTTGCTCCAGCAAATGATAACAAATTATTAATTTGTCTGCAGATGACATTTACTGCAGAAAGTAGAAAGCTACACCAAAGAGAATGGTAAGTACAATAGCTTAAACATGCCTAAGTGCCAGCTACCAGGCACTGTCATCATAAAACAAATTAGCGAGGTTTGTGTTCTGCTGATGAAATCACAGCCTGTGCTCTGAAAACTGTGCTCACAGTCCAGCCCTGAACTCCAAAGGAAGCCTCACTTAACAAGCCCAGGGAGCTAAAACACAACCAATCACCATTTATCCATTATTCACATTTAACAAAGAGGAAATATCTTGGGGGGAATTGCAGACTGAAAGTGTGATTTCCTAACATTAGCAAAGGCACAGGACACATGTCTAACTGTGGATTTCACAGCATTCAGGTGAAAAACAAAAGTTATGTAAGAAATTGTTATTATGGGAAAAAGATAATGGTTTCCCTGAAAACTGTTAACCAACAAAGTCAAGAACTCTTCCTGACTTTTCAAGGTGTGCACGCACAGGTTCCATTTTTTCTTTCTGACAAAACAGGCACACAGCCTGAATATGACAGAAAGTTTGGAATACTGACTTGAAATTACAGATAGCAGGTTAACAATTCCATCAGGCAGACTTAAAAAGACCAGGTTACATGTTTTCCATCTTGAATCACAAAGTAATAACCACAGATTAATTTAAATCCTTGTGTATGTACCCAACACATCAACAGTTGCAGGGACACAGAACCCATCAGAAGAGACAACAGATTTGCATCTTCACATCCATTCAGGGACCTTACCTAGAATTTCTTACAGCAAAAACTAATTACCCAAGCTGAATGACTGACAGCATTTCTTCCAGTGACACAAATAAATATCTGTGATGCCTACATCATTTCTGGAGCATTTTAATTACAAGTAGAAGGAGAGAGGGTGCAGCATCACACACTCATCCCTGGAGAAAACCTCACGGTGCCTTCACAAGCAGGAGGGTTCTCAATGCTGCAATAAACCCACAGCAAAGCCAAACCAAGCAAATTGGGATTTACAGGACGGTGGCTGTGGATGCCTGGCAAGCCAGGGAGCCCCGAGCTCCAATTCCCACTGCCACCTCCACTGCTCACATTGCACAGCAGATGATTTTGCCCTGCTGGCAGTGTGGCTGTGTCCCTCCAACATTTGCTGTTGGACACCAACTTTAGCCCATTACTGTGGCCAAATCCCAGGAAATGTTCTCCATGGCTTTTCCCAGAAACTTTCCAAATCACTGCAGTTGAGTGGGCTTGATTACTTTTTACTGTTTTTCATGAAATGCATCTGTTCCACATATAAGTCTCACATATATAACTTTTTCTTACAATTATTTCAGTCTCAGATGTTAGTGACAGCATACAGCAATCACACCAGGGAGTTTATCAAGGCAGAGATGCTGTTGCTGGATTAATGTTTCAGAATAATGACAATAAGTGATGCCAAACAACAGATTGGCAAAATGAAAAATGTCAGCATAGCTTTGAAAAATACATGTGAAGAATTATTTCTTTATTCATTTCTATTCTTAGGACTACTCTTAGCTTTTACTTATGTTCTACTCTTGGAATTTCATGTTCAATCTTACTTCAAATCTCTATTTCTTTCATAATTTCATTTGAAAATGCAGTTATTGAGTGTACACTGGCAGAAAGGCGGGGTATTTATTAATAAATTAGTATTTGCTTCTAAATAAAATGTGTCTTAAAAATATTTGCTTTTCATAGCTGCTATGAAAATTCCACCTCTTAAATATGTGAACCACAGAAATTTAATAAAGCTCCTTAAAATTCAATAACTTTTTTGTATTATCTTCATATAAGCATCATTCAAAGTTGGCCAGTTAGGAAATTACATAATTAAAATTAACACTTATGATGAACACTTAAAAACATGAACACGAAGACAAGATTTGAGAAAAATATCCATCTAGAACTCTCAAATTAATTTCTGAAAATCCCTGTCATTCCCACAGCTTGACAACCCTCCAATAAATAACTAGCTGGCAATTCTCCCTTGATGCCACACCACTTTCGTACTTTAGTTTTATCAGATTTTGACTTGGTATTATCAGCTTTGATTATTTTTTTTTTATATTTTATGAGTGTCTCTTAAACCCAAATGAAAACATATTGAACTCTTTCCAACTTCCTGAGCAAAACTTCCTCAAACAGCACCAAGGACAGAGCAACAACACGATTTTTTCTCACTTTATCCATCTTGAAAAAGAGTATTTTCCAGTACAATTTTCTAGTATTATTTTCCAGTACAAAAAGCTCACACATCTCTCTGTATTACAGGAAGACATGTGGCTGAATTATTATAATGATTTATATTAAATTTATAATAAAGTAAAAAAAAAACAGCATTGAATTTCACGAAATGGGGAAAACTTTCATTTATCCTCCCATCATGTCCTTCTTTGCAGCTATGGATCAGATTTGAAGGACATGAGCTAAATAAAGTCCTCAGAGATGCTGACAAGATGTCACCCTGCTCATTTTTGGAGTCTGGTTTATTTTCTGGAAAGAAGAAATAATTTTGTGCTTCCTTGCCTAATCTGTCTGCAAACCATTTCATTGCCAAATGATGCAGGATTTATGAATATTTCTAATATGACAAGAGCACACATTCTTTCCCTACTGCTTTTTGCCTATCTGGAAGGCCTGTCACAGCCTGCCAGGTTTTCAGATGCTGCTCTTCAATTAGCATGTGTGGCCCATTATCATTTAACATTTGTTAAACAATCATTGCTGTTTCTCTATTAGGTCAGACAATTATCAGATAATATATATTTCCTTTTAGTATTTTGAATGTCTCATTTTATCAATACCTCTCATATCTATCAACACCTTAATATTCCCTTTAATATAGATTATTCTCCACATCTAATAACCACCTTGTAGTCTGTGCAGAGACAGGGTTAAATTCCCAATTCTCTCCAGATCAATAGTTATTCAACCAGTTTTATCCTGAAATAGTTTTATCTCTGTTTTTTAATACCTTCCCTCATTTGGTTTACAAGTATTTCCTAATCTCTGAGGAAAAACAAAACTGTCAGACAAAAAAACCCTCCAATAATTTGTTTCCTAAAAACTTTTTATATTTTCAGAGGTAACAAATGAAAATGCAAAAAGCATAAAGAATAGAAAAAAAATCCCTTTCAGCTGCACGTATGAGGCATCCATATGGGACCCACTGCACTGGCTACACAATCCAGATGAATAAAGGGAATTTCTGCAATGATGATGTGTTATTCATAAGCTCATAATTTAGAATATTCTGCAGAGGTGCTGTGAAAGTTTCTCTCATTGAGGATCTCTAATCTTAGTCTCCCCTTTTCCTTCTAATTTCATGGATCTGACAGAAGCTCAAGGGGTGGCTTGGGAAATCATCTTTTTTTCGTGGCCATTTGTGCTTTTTTGGGTTTTTTCAAAGTCAGACAACTCTGAGCTCGTGTTTGCCAAAAGCACCAGAGCTGAGATTGTCACTGCTGGGGAGCCAGGCTGAGGGAAACATCTCTGATCCACCCTCTGCAGCCAGCCTGGCTGCTGCTGAATGCTCTTCAAACACAGCCACTATCAAACACTTTTAAAGTCTTGATATATAATGCAGCTCTGTGAAATAGTTATTTTTCAGGACAACTCAAGCTCCATGTGTTCCTTAAAATATGTGTACATAAACTTACGTGTGTCTAGAGAAACAGATTTCAGTTTAATCCATTAAGTTTAAACTTGTGAAACATTTTGAGAAGTTATTATACATTAAGAAGTTGAATAAAGATCAGCTAGAAGAGATGAAAAGGTTTTGGTTTTCTTATCTGTCTGCTATTCTCTGGCATACAAGCACACTTGATCAAGGATATTTTATCAAGGGTAACAAGAGTATTAAGATTTGTTACAGGGAAAAACAAAACTCAGTAGGTCCACACTCAAATGTCCTACATTGGGCTGGTAAGAGAGCAACTGAATTTATAAATTAGAGAAAAATTTAAAGAAATGCCAAAACTTAAATTTTAACCTGTTATTTTAATCTTAATGTTGTTCCTGGTATTAATATCAGAGGGTTGCTACATTTTTAACAAAATTTTCTATTTAAACCAACAACAACAACAACAAAAAAGCTTTGTTTTTGTGGCTTTACACTTTCTAATTCGTGATATTTCCATTCTGTGCAAGTCCACTGGACAAATTAAACATAGCGGGGTTCAAAGATTTATCTTCAACACGAGCTTTCTAATTTTTTCATCAGTTGCTGAAGTTGTTTGTGTTATGCTGAAAGTGTAACTCTGCATGATCAGAGTGGCAAAGGAACAAGATATATGCAAGAACTATATATAATGGATGTTTACAATATTCTTCTTTTCAGCTCTTCTATCTCGAGAGCAGCACAGTCTCAAGTGAAAACGAGTGTCTTACGAGTGAAGTACTGAGATTCCATTTATTATTAAGCAACTTCTGCTCCAGCTTTTCAATCCTTTTATCAGACAAGTCTCATTGTTGCAATGCTTGATTGTTATTTTATGGCCGGACTTAAAAATAGAATAATTCCATTTTTTTTGTCTTGTATTTTTAAATACAGCAGCACGAGTGAGGTTCTTTCCAGATGAATTTATTTTTATGGTGGCAGGGGTGGTTTGCCAGCATGATCAGAACCAAAGGGTGATGGATCCTGCCCTGTCAGCCCCACACAGGAAAAATTATCGTCATCCCACGCAGTGAGGTGAGATTTGGGGTTGAGGTCAGGCAAGGGAGAATCCCCAGCCAGGTGTTTTCTCCTCTGGTTGAAAGGAGTCATGCAAAAATCTCTGCTCCTGAGCTGCATCAATTTTTCATCATTACAGAGTGTGGGCAGGGACAGCAGGATCAGCACTTCACGTGGGACAGAGCCCAGCCACTCTGGGTGAGCAACCTCATTTATTAGGGAGAGAAAAGGGATTCCTGTGAAACAGAGATTCCAGATTCCTCATGAAAAAAAAAAAAAATTAAAAAAATTGTGTCACTTTTAGCCTTCCTTGACAAGAACTAAAGAATCTGTTCCCTGAATGATGGAGGTTGTGAGTGTGCTGTAAAAAACAGAGCCTTTGTAACAGAAAAGTCTCAAATGTTTTATCATAAAAAATATTCTCTTGCTTATAGTTCTCTTCTGGACTCTCCTTTCTCTCAACAAAAATGAACAGAAACTATAAAGGGAATAATCTGAAGAAAAAATAATCCAGTTCTTAGAAATTAAGCCCCAAATCAACAATTTGATTGATGAAAGACTTGGAAATCACCCCAGATCTAGAATGGTCACAGAGTTGCCATTGGGGTCCTTAACAGTATCTGGTACAATAAAGGGAAGGAAAACTTTTAGCGTGGTTTCTTCTCTGCAGCCTTTCTTCTGTCATAATAATTAAGGCAGAGACAATATTATGAGTATATTCTACCAATTTTAACCAGATTTACTGCAAAACAGTGTGCTATTCCATTAATAGAAATGAGATGTACTCAGTTTTTGAGCTGCATCTCCACCTCCAAGTTCAGCAGAATTTTTCTCAGTAAATATTTTACTGGTTCTTACACAAAGCAGGGGGGGAAATAACAGAATTATAAAAAGGTTTGGGTTTGAAGGGACCTCAAAGATCATTGAAGATCATTGACTTCCACTTCTCTGCAATGATCAGGGACACCTCCCACTGTCCCAGAGTACTCCCAGCCCCAATGTCCAGCCTGGCCTTGGGCACAGCCAGGGATCCAGGGGCAGCCACAGCTGCTCTGGGGACCCTGTGCCAGGGCTTCCCACCCTTTTATCCTCAGATAAAAAGCTACAGGACAACTTAGTTTTACAAAAAAACCAAAAAAAACCAAAAAAAAAAAAAAAAAAAAAAGTCTATACCAATCAGAACATGCTATGAAACTAAGCATTAATAGTCATTGAATAATATTAATATTCATTGAATTTTGCAACAAATATGGGAAAAGCAACATATCAGCTTCAGGAAATACACAGGTTCAAGTGCACTAATTAATGGGGAGAGAACTTCCAGGCAGTTCTGAGGGAGCCCAGAAAGGCAGAGGCTGCAGGGTGATGCCACCCCAGACACACTCAGAGCTTCCAGTGCCACCACGGAGCTCCCGCAGCTGCTGTGGACACAGACCTGGGCACTGCACAGTGGGCACTGTGTAGCCTCTACAGGCTGACATTTCAGATAACTTCCTGAATATTCACTCCATGCATTATGCAGAGTGTTATAATTATATTTTTATAGCTGCTGGATCGGCATGGGTCAGAGTTTCTGCAAGATTGCTTTTCCATTTGTACACAGGAAAATATTGTCGCAACTAGACTGTTAAAAATTGTTCAATTAAAAAGATCTAGCAAAGAAAAATTGTTGGCTGAACATATAAACAAGCATTACACTTCTGTATAATAGAGGCTGTTTAGAGAATTTATTAAAAAAATGTGAAGGAATCAGGATTTCAGGTCAGTAAAAAAGAAAAGTATATAACTACAATGAAACACTTTCTTTTTTAAACTTTTCTGACTGGATTTCAATCATCATTTCAAGGAGTTTAGTGACTAACATTCCTGCAAACAGCACCCATTTGTGTTTACCCCTTTTTATGGCTGTTTATACTGGGAAAATTAAATCTCACAAAAGAAGCTGCCAGTGACTCTGGTGTTTGCTCTGGCAGATATTATCTATAGACAAAGCTCTGCTTATCTCCAGGTCTCCTCTGCTCTTCTGATTGCAATCTCATCTCCCTTGTCCTTGGGATCTGTGTCTGCCACGACCTTCAGCTTGTTAAATATTCAGTGGGAAGTTTATGGACTTTCCCATAACCTTGATTAAAAGCCTATGGGGAACCTGAATGCTGAAAAATAGCCCCTTGTTTGAAAAAAAGAAACTTGAGTACACTGTGCTGATTTCTGTTTCACTAATGGTATTTATAATCAGCAGTCACTGGCATGGAGTGGAGGCCAGAGGAGAAAATGATGAATCAAACTTACCTGGTTAATAATTAGTGTATTATCAGTACCTGATTTCACTAAGTGGAATTTTTGGGAGCCATGTGGAGAGGGAGTGGAAAGCACATACAAAAAAATCAAAATTAAAAAAAAAAAATTAAAAAATCAAAGAAAACAGAGAAATGCAGACCTGCAGATTTTTTTATCTTTGACCCCTTTCAAAAGGAACCCTGTCACTACTGTGAAGATGGGAGTTCCTGTGGGCTCAGGTTCCTCCATTCCCAAAGAATTGCTGCAGTCCTGCTCTGCCTGGAGCCTCCCAGTGCCTGGGATGTGTCTCCACACCTCAAACCCTGAAGGTGTTCACCCTGGGTCCACCACTTTTTCCAGGGAAACATGACAGGAAAACAAGCAGACAAGCAAATTGTCCAGGTGCTTCTCAGTATTTTTTTTTCTGACAGAGTAATTAACACTCAGAGCCAGCTGAAAAGCAGCTCAGGGTGCTCAAGGAAATATCTGAGTCACTGTTGAGCATCTTTAAAGTTTTTAGATAGTACAGGAGGCTCCCACCCCCTAAATCATTTACTTTGTCATTGTCTCCTTTTCTATTCTTGGTCTTTGTTCCTCGTTCAATAATGGACAGAGATCCTTTATTTTATGATTGTCAGGGTGATTAAAAACCCATCAGGTAATTTTGTGCTTAACTATTATATCCTTCCTGCTTTAGGCTTCAAAATAATTTGTTCTGAGTGATAGACCTATTTCTGATCAAGACGCTAAATGGAAGATGTCAAATTTTATTGTGCCTTTACAACTATATCAGTACAAGATGCAGTAATTTTCTTCATCAGCATTTGGAAATTATCTCAATATGGGAGGAAAAGAGCATAAAAGACAAGCAAGATCAAGAATTAAAACTATGTTTAAGCTTAAGTAGAGCTGCTGCAGGGGATCCTGTATTGCCAAACACAATCCTCAATCACACATCAAAAGATTTGCCACGTGACACTCAGAGGGTTTTGTGAAGACAGATGACTGCATCATATCCCAAGTGCAGTGGGACAAAACTATTCAAACCAGCCTTGCACAATAAATCAGATATAACATCATGTTTAACATTTCAATAAGTCTTTTTTTTTCCCATAAAAAACTATCAGTCAGTATTTTACTTTTAATTCTTCCTCAAATATATAGTAACAGGAGGATGAGTAAGATACAAATTCTAACTGTCCCAAGGCTTTTATTTCCAAGGAAATAAGAGAAATATTGCTAGCCTCAGGAAAACCTCCCTCTTCATCATATTTGATTACCATAGACCACAATCCTTGAAGAAATGATAATGAAAATGAAAACATATGTTTCTTTCATTATTGCTGTCTTTCATTTGATTGTCCTTGAACTGAAGTGACTTTATGTGCAGTTCTGTTTGCTATATACAATTCCAAAGATGTATATACAGATTCTATTAAACTATAATCATGCCTGCCTTTTTGAGTGGATTCCCCATGTGCTGCATTGATTGGGATCCCTGAATAAGATGCAAACCACTGGAGAGGTTTAAACAGCTATATTCTTTCTAAAGTACTCTTTAATTAATGTTGTCTAGAACACTAATTATGAAAGCTTGCAAAGCCTAAAGCCTGGAAACACTTATGCACCTACTTAGCTGTGCTCATTCAGGGTAGGCCCACTGAATTCCCTGGAAGTGCTCAGGGTAGGTAAGTGAAGTGCAGAATGCACAGGGGCTGCTGCAGGTTAAAAGCTGAGCCCAGCTTTGCAGGGCTGTGTCCAGGCTGGGCTTTGCAGCATTTTGCCCTCTGATGGTGCCAATTTTTTACATTCCAGGGGCAGGTCTGGCTTTCCCCAGCTAAGCTCCCTGAGAGTGCCCTGGAGAAAATGTTGAATGAAGCAAAACAGAGCCATCAGTCAGTGGGAGATGAGATGTATGCATCTGCAGATACATATGTCGAGATGCAAAAGTAATTTGTTCACATTATGAAGGCAGATAAATATGCAGAGATGTGCATATATGCAAGTAGATCTCCACAGTGGAAAGTACTGACATTAGAATAAAAGCCAAATTACTGTTGCTGTCAATGGAAAACTCCTAAATCTTTTTAAAATAGAATACTCACATTTCTAATTCTTTGCCTTTAACATTGTAAACCATTTTTATTTTGATATACAGATTCCTGTATGTTTAACTAACAGCTACAAGAGAAAAAAAAAAAAGAAAAGAAGAAGTTTTAACTGGATTATGAAACTTGCCATTTCAAAGTGGGAATGGAGGTTTTTGTTCAGGTCACTGTTCCTACACACACCCCACAAATGCCATGGTCCTACACCCCAGGCCAGCTGAGGGACCACCAGATCCTCCAGGCAGAGAGGGATGGCAGGAACTACACCCCACATCCACACACTCAGAGCTAACTCTGCCTTCATTTATACACTTATTTATCCCTAAAGACCTCAGGAGTGGTGCACTTCCTGGCAGGATTGAAAACTCATTTCATGAGGTGTGATTTCCTTGGGACAGCATCACCTGGTGCTGCCAGGTGTGGGAAGGAATTGTTTGCACTATTTGAGGAGCATTCAGCCTTTTCCCACCTCACACAAAACTGAAGCAGATTTGCAGTCCATTTCTATAGCTGCTTTACAAAATGCAGTAGTGACTGGGGAACTAAGAGAATACAAATGAGACATTATCATTTGATCTACAGCATTTCCTTAAAATTCCAAATCCTGCTACAGGAGCTCTCATGCATGCTGAACACCATCATCATTAGATAATTACTCATTATAAAGGAGCACAGGCTAAAGCCAGACATGCTGTTCAGCTTTCCAAGCACACACAAGTTTCAATGTTAAAATGAAAATATAATATAATTCAAAACTTTTTTTTTTTTTTTCTCATCAAAGGTGCTGAATTTACATACAGGTATTTTGTTTTCCTGGTGACTGGGGAAAACTGGTCTCTGTAGTACTCAGCCATTGGCAGAATCTCAATGCTAAAGATTATTTCAAACTTAGATTTGAAACAAAGTTCTCCTTTCTGTTGTACATTAAAGCTATAGGGGTGGTTGTACATTAAGGATGGTCTTTTATCTAGTTCTGTCATTGCTGAAAATCCAAGAACTCTCTTCATCCACCCACAATGCCTTCATGTCCAATTTATTTGCATTTATTCATAGAAGATGTAATTTCTGAAGATCTATCACTTTATTTATTGAACTTCATAGTGAAATTTAGGCATGGCTGTGCCAACTACAGTGGTGCCCAGAGTTTCCCAATTTATGTCTTGGCTTTATAATTGCAAACAGCAATTGTAATGATTCATAGATTGATAGTTCTGGCTATTAACCACTTCACAGCTGCACCATATTTGGAGAAAGATTATTTTGGGGACTGATCCCCCTTTTGGCAAGACAGAGCCTGTGTAACTTCTACTCCAAAGTTAGATTAGGACAATGTCAACAGGCAGAGCAGGACTACCCAAAATCCCTCTGACACCAGGGGCTCACTCAGTGGTACATGAATTTTTAGATGAGATCCTGGGTGGCAACTAGAGCCCTGCTCAAAGGTGGAGCTAAGTTTGATTTGTTTTGGAAAAAGAATATTACAAACTCATCATTCTGCTGCTGGATATGTGACCAAGCTGAAGCATACGAAAGGAAAGTGAGGAGAAAATCTGTGCTGAGTGAACTGCTCTGTCCACAGCTTCAGAGCTCTTTTTTTCCTCCTCAGCCATTCCTCTGTCTGCTCTATTTAATCAAGGCTGCAAATTGCCTTGTTCACTCAGGGTTGCTTGTATTTTTTTCCAAACAAAGCAGTACAATCAATGCAGTTTATATATCTTACACATGAAACTAGAATTATTTTCACATCAAATAAACTGGGTCTTCTAGCTCAAGATTCTCAAACAGTAATTTACAAATACATTTTACAACTTCTTCTGGCATGAGCAGAAGTTACATAAATTACTGACACAAGGGGAGAAAAAGGCAAGATCCATCAAGGACTCCAGAGAAAGATGCCTTATTCCTACAAAACAAGAAAGAAACATGACATCTCACTTTTCAGCTGAACTTCTCTTCTGGAAAATGAATATTTTTGGAATAGAATGACACACTGGGGTTTATCTTACTGATTTTACAGTTTTCTGTTTCAGAGCAGAATCTTAACAGAAGCTCAGAGAAAACAACATTCAAACATGTTCCAGAAATACCACCAATACTAGAGTAAGGAAAAAAAAAACCCCACATTTGTCTTCAAAGGGATTTCTGTTGTTCTGGTTTATTTTTCCCTATTTGTTACCATGGACATCTGAATAAAGACAGCATATTTTTACTGGAACCATCTTTTACTGCTGTGGGAAAAAAAAGTTGCCATCTGCCTTAAAGTATGTCCCATTCTAGCAAGAAGCTACACTTGCCACAAAGACCACGGTGATTTGAATCAGGTACATTTGGAGCAAATAGCTGAGAACTTGTCTCTACAGAAATATTTTAACAATGGAAGACAAATATACTTTAATATATATACACACACACACACTGACATCAAATTTAAAAGCCTTTTTATGATGTATCTTGAATATTTTGGTGTAGTCACAGCTTCAGTTTGGCAGGATTATTTTTTGGTTTCTTTCCTTTTTCTCTAATCTCTTTCTTTCTTCCTTTCTACCAGCTCAGATTGAATGAGAAATGCTATCTTTAACCTTGAGATCCTTGTTCTTGTTGGTTTGTATCATAATCTTATTATTTAGAAGCAAATCTCGCTATTTAACATCTCACCTCAGCATGCAAAGTGCTTATGGATTAGAGAATATTTCCTGGGGGGTAGAGGATGGAGTGACTGTGGATTAGAAATGCAGCTGCCTGGCTGTGCCAGTCTCACAGAGGAAAAAAAAAATAAAATAAAATCTCTGTGACCCCCTGTTTACTCTTCTGTGCTTATTTGCAAATTGTGCATTACAGGTCAGAGACTGTTGAGTGCAGAACATCAGAGCCAGTTTCTCCCAGCGACTGTAAATAGTAGGGTGCAGTTACAGTTTAAAGGGAAATAAATTTTTAAGGCATAAATGCAGCACAATTCTGTTCTCTATATCCCAGAGCCTCATCAGTGTTGCAGTTGAGAAGATCTCCTGCATTCCAGGAGTGCAGGGCTGGTTCCTGAGCTCACAGAGTGGGCAACTGAAGTCTCAAATGCTATTCTCAAATCAAATTCTGAAACTCAAATCTGTAATACAGCTGCTGATCCTTTGGCTAAAACACCAGGATAATTCCTGACATCGAGTCTGTCCCAGCCAAATTTCCTGGAGAGCTGCTCATCCCAGTGAGGGATGCAGTGAGGGACTGTCCCCAGGGCAGTGACAGTCACAGGCACTGTCTCCATGCAGGGGGAGGATTTGTGTCTCTGAGATGGGACAAGGTGTGGGGAGAGGCTTTGAGGAGCCTTTCTGTGTCTGAGGCTCTGTCTCCAGCACAGCCTGGGCTGTGCAATCACAGCTCCTCACTCACTGCCCTCCAAAGCAGGGGAGGCTTCACACTGCAGCACTGAGATTGCCAAGGAGGGCACTGGCCACATCGGGGTAATCCAGTGAAATGACAGAAAAATTAAAGATTGGCAATGCAGCCACAAAGTCCAAGAGAGTTAAGATAGCTCAGAGCATGGAAAAGAAGAAAATGTGTCCTGCCCAGGGCACAGGATCTCACCCTGGAACTTCCTCTGGGAAATGGGGCAGTGGCTGCAACATCACCCTGGGGAAAACCCCTGAAAACACCTACAAACACCTGAAAACACCTAAAACCACCTGAAAACACCTACAAAAACCTAAAACCACCTGAAAACACCTACAAAAACCTAAAACCACGTGAAAGCACCTAAAAATACCTATAAACACCTACAAACACCTGAAAACACCTACAAAAAACACCTACAAAAACCTAAAACCACCTACAAACACCTGAAAACAGCTACAAAAAAAACCTACAAACACCTACAAACACCTACAAAAACCTACAAT
>VYZP01072714.1:211-15221 GCA_013400635.1 Hypocryptadius cinnamomeus | reverse complement strand
TCCCCCTAACGTAGGGGATGCCCCCCAGGGTCTCCACACTGCAGGATGGGAAAAATACTCTTCGAACACAAGAAGTCACAGCTCTGGCTGTGGTCTTGGGATGGAGGGGCAGGGTCATCAGCAAACATTTTTAACTAATATTGTCTCTTAACTAAAAAGAAATCCATAAATATGTGACCATATTGAATTTTTTTGAAAGCTGAGAGTCTTTGAATGAGTGTATTCATGCATTTTACATACAGGTGATGTTCATTAGTTCAGTCAGCTTGTTGTAAACTAGCAAAGTTTATTTTGTTTGTGAATAACAGCAATGTATCACACAGGAACACACTGAGAGTTAATTAACTTTGGGTAACCAATTTGATATTCCTTAGATAAAAGCTCTGTACAAGCTGAATACTCTTGCTGTTCAGGAAAGGCTGTACTACCTTTGTTCACATGCAGCAATGGCTTCATAAGAAAGCCCAGTAGAGCTCATTGAACTTACTTCAGCAGCAGTGACATGCACAAAACATGAGCCAGCCCTCCTTTCTTCTGTGTTACCAGTGATTAATACATATTTAGCACCATTGCAGTGAAGAAAAATCGCACTAATTTTGTTTGTACGTGTATGACTGGATAGTTAAAATACAAAAAAAAACAAAAAAAGTTTAATGAAACTATAGTCTATATCTGTGTATGAAGGCTGCTGTGAAAAATGTATTCCACTCTAAAATGCAAACCTCATATAGACTGTAAGATGAATATTGCTGGGCTGTAGTTTTTTAGCCAGAATAATAATTGTTTTTTTCAGTGAGGATCTTGAATAGACAGGGGGGAGAAGAGAAGAAGAAGGAGATGGAGGCTAGCAGTGGAAGAGGGCTGTAGTTTTCTGGAAATGATTTTTAAGAACTGGTTCGTCATCTGCTGCGGATTTTCATAGCTCATTCTGCTGAGTGAGAATCACACATACACACCTTTCTGTATATGTGTGTTTACTTACATAAATACAAACATAAAATGTAGTGTCTAAAATCCATGCTTTACATCATAATTATACCAATTAAACAGAAAGGAGGCCTGTCCATGCTTACTGAAATGTCCAGGAAGTGATGATAGGAGTTTTAAAACATCTGGAGGAAGGGAATAATATTGGAAACCTAAACTCATGAAGAGATTTATTGGAAATTACTTGATCAGGTCGTGAAGTGTGAGAAGAGTGTTAACAACCTGAGGAGCATTCCAAGGGCAAGACTGGTAATGGTGACAGCCAGGGAATAAAATTCCTCTGGATAAAGCAACCTAGCTGGACACACACTATCCAACTGTGGTTTTGAAAATCTGCTGGAACAGATTTTCATGCATTTGTTTTGATTGAAATGGGAAGAATTATTAATATAACATGAATCAAAATCAGAAGGCATCTGGGGAAAGTTATTCCAAAACCTTGTAATTCCCAATCCTAAAGGAAAGAAGATAAAGAAGCAGCTTACCAATCAATTTTGCATCTGGGAAGAAAAGCAGGTATGTATTAGAACTTCTTAAAGATCCAAGAGTCAAAGAACCTCACATAAATTTGCAACAAATATTTCTGATTATAAATATGATCAAAATAAGCGAACAGTGTGAAATACAGTGCAGATAGCAAGGAATATAAGAAAAAAGTCTATATAGCTATTAGAAAACAATCTGACAGGGACCTCAAGCATTTTAGAAGAAGGGCTTAAAGCTGGAATGGATCTGCTTCAGACAATAGATATAGTTTAAAATCACGAAAAGGGAATTTTATGAAGACCAATCTGAAGAATATGTTTTAGGGAATAAAGCTCCAGTACAGTTTAGAGGAAAGTAGTGATTCCAAATGCTGTGCAAAAAAATTTGGTGGTGGTGCCAGGTCATAAAGTGAAGATGGGTCAACAACGTAATGTTGACTTAGAAAGTACTTATGTCTCTCCTGAATGCATTGGCAGCCATGTCCTAGGTGAAACATGATGTTAGCTAATTTATTTTACCTCACATTTACAAAATCGGTGTTTGAGGAATGTTTTGGATGTTATATTTTGCGAAAATGCAGAATAACTTAAAAGATGCTCAATGGGGAGAAATGTGGCCTATAAGAAAATGCTGGAGGAATAATCACTTCTATAAAAGAGAGGAAAAAGTTGATAACAGGACTGGAGTTTTCAGTCACAATGGAGGTGCAAGGGCACTGGTGATCAATGGTTCTCCATGTCTGTGGATAGAAGGATGAGAAGTAATCAGATTAATTTGTAGCAAGGGAGATTTAGGTTAGATATTAGGAGAAACTTTCTAACTATAAAGATATTTAAGCACTGGAACAGATTGCCTTGTGTGGTCCCACTGCCAGTTTTAAAGAAAGATCTAGTTTCTCAGAGGTGGTCTAAGGCTGGCTGAGCTTGTCTAAACGCTCCGCATCAGGAGGAGCTGATGACCACTTACAACTCCCCCCTTTCCCATAGGACTGTCCTGTACATTATGCAGAAAATGTAATAGAGAATGCGTAAATGCTTCCATAAAAGTTGATGGGTTTAAATGTTATTAGTCACTATGATCAGAAGAGCCTGTGAAAAACCTTACACTTGGGGTCTTCACAGGATGGGGAAAGACTCATGCAGCAGTCCTGGGAGTTTGGGAAGTCTGAATCTGAACAGCTCCCTGCATATAGTTATGTTACACCAAGTTGGGTCTCTCCATGCTGCCTTTGTAGAAATTAAAATGCAGGAAAGAGATTAAAGTGTGCTGATGCTTCATCCATGTGGCTTTCTACCTATCAATGGGCTTTTTACTACAGTGCTATGCATCCCTGTAGAAGTGACTGGAAAGTGTCATGCACTATTGCTGGGTAACAACTTTTATTTTCCTTAAAGTAACTGCACACTCTCTATGAAGCAAGGCAAAAATAGCCAAAGTAAATAATAAAAAAAAAGCATGCATAGTCATAACTGAGGGCTTGATTCTGAAATCTGCTGTTTGAAAGCCAACTGTAGAGTCAAGATTTTTTTCAGATGCACAGTCAGGAAAAGGATCACATAACTGAAATATCTTCTTAGATGAAATGGTGTAAGGAATCTGAAAGAATGAAAAAAATCTGGTTTTATCTGTAAGTCACTAAATACTTAATGAAAGATGATTTAGTTGTACTTAGATTTAAAACAGTTTCCTTTATGGTAGTTTTAGGAAGGTTTGTCACAAAATCATAGACTAGTAGAAGGATACAGGCTGGGAGTTATCTGCTCTAGTCCAAGTCCCTCCTAACAGCAGGTTCAGGATCCTGTTGAGTTGTGAATATCTGCAAACACAAAGATTCCACAACCTCTCTGTACAGCCTGTGCTGATGATTGACCACTTTCCTGTTCAAAATATTTCCCTGATATCTAATTGCAATTCCCTGTGTTGTGTCTCATGACTGTTACCTGTAGCCCTTTTGATGTCAGCCTGAGCCTCTGAGAAGTGCCTGCCTCTGGCTTCCTCACATCCTCTTATTAGGTATTTCTTTTAAGGGAAACAACAAGATCCCCTTTGAGCCTTCTCTTCTCCAGCCTGAATGAACCTAATTCTCTCACAAGGTAAGAGCTGCATCCCTTCATTGGACATCCCCCAGTTTATTATTTCTTATACAAATCTGGTCAAAATACTCTAGATGTGATCTCATGAGTACTGATAGAGAAGGATCACCCTTTTCAATCTGACCAGGAGAATTTTTACCTTTGTTGCTGCAACGGCTTATTGCTGATTCATGCTGTTGTCCATAGGGACCTCAAGTACCTTTCTGCAAAACTACTTTCCAGCCAGTTCTCACTATGTGCCTGATTTGTTATATATGATTGTTGTGTCCCAGGTGCAATTTTAAAGGCAGATTTGAAATGCCATGTTAAGGAGCTCTGAGGCTATGTTTACACTGGTAAAAATAAATTTAAGCTTGCCAGAGGTCTAAACATCAGAACCTTGTCATGCTCTAGCTGAATGTTAATGGTCATTTTGTAATTCAGCATTCCTAGGTGTATGATATTAAGAACATATCTAAAGGTACAAATAAATTTCTTAATACATTCTAAGGTTTAACTGTAGGAAAGAGTGTGTGCATAGTGTCCAAATCAGTAAATATGAATCACTAGGAGTTGCAGGAGTTCAAAGAAATGATTCATAAATGCTTGGTTCTGTTTGGGAGAGTTTAGGATCATTTTAATAATGTTTTTTGCCCAGTCTAGATAAACTTCATTGAAAATAGGCAAGGATCAGAAGTTATTGTCTTTGTTGCTCTTCACCTGCTGGGGCTGAAGAGCTGAAGAAAGGTGAAACAAGAGGGTGCTTTTCCTGGCTCTGTGCTGCACAGAGAAGTCATCTTTCTGCATGGGGTTGGTGGGTCATTGGACAGCTGGGGCTACCACTGTTTAGACATTTTGTTCGCTGTGGCAGATGCCAGACACAGCAATCTGTGTGTGCCTGTGTTAGATAAACCTCCAAATGCAGCACTTTTTCATATTGTGTCAGCCTCTGTGGTCATCAGCATAAGAAGGATGTAGACCTCTTAAGTGGGTCCAGAGGAGAGCTGCATTCAGTGTGGTAGGTATAACATGGAGCAGCTGGCATTGTTGGTTGCTCTTTTGTCATCCATGTTGACCCATGTGACTGGAATGGAAAATACAGACATTCTTGACTGGAGTCTATTCCCCTGCTGAGGAATCCACAAGAAAGAGTCAAGATACTTTATGTCAGGCTTTTAATTTTGCCTTATAAGCCTTACTGCAAGTTGTTTATTTTTAGAAATATTAGGGTCTGACAATATGCAATATGGATGTTCAGCAATTACTGAGAGAGGAGCAGAAGTAAGTAATCCTCTGGCTCCTTTTCTGGCTTTCATCCAGTCAATAGAGTGGTCCTTATAAAAGACAAGCAATAGGAACGTGATGTGGCCCCTCACAACATTTCAGGATTTCTCTGCCTGTGGAAAACAGATGTTTCCATACAGTCCACTCACAATGCCCCAGTGACATCTAGAAGGATTCTTCTCATCAGTTCTGATCATTGGGAATGGCAGGAGGGACCTGCAGCTAGAGCAGCCTGGTGAAAGTTCCCTGTCCATCCAGTCACTGGAGTTCTCTCCAGTGTGTGTCCTCAAGCAGCCTGCTTAGCCTTGCCCTTGGAGCACACTTTCCACCCTGCACTTATCATTTTGGTGGGTAGCAGCATCTATCACGGACTCATACAGTCTTACAATTACAGAGTGCTTTGGGTTGGAAGGTACCTCCACGATCATCCAGTTCCAACCCCCTGCGGTGAGCAGGGACACATTCCTGTAGACCAGGTTGCTCAAAGCCCCATCCACCCTGCCCTTGAACACTCCCAGGAATGATGCATCCACCACTTCTCTGAGCAACCTGTGCCAGTCTGACTGTCCTCACAGTAATGTCTAATCTAAACCTGCCCTCTATTCAGTTTAAAGCCATTCCCCCTTGTCCTGTTTTACTACGTGCCTCGTAAAAAGTCGCCAGCTCTCTTGTAGCCCCTTCAGGTACTGTAAAGTGCTGAAAGGTGTCCCTGGAGCCTTTCCTTCTCTGTGCACAACTACCCCAACTCTCTCAGCCTCTCTTCATAGGAGAGGTGTGCCAGCCCTTTGATCATGTTAATGATCCTCCTCTGGACCCACTTAAGAGGTCCACATCCTTCTTATGTTGGTGACCCTAGAGGTGGACACATTACCAAAAAGTGCTTCATTTGGAGGGTTATCTAACACAGTAACAGACAGGATTAAGTCCTGAACCTGCCAGCATACATCTACAAAACAAAGCAGACAGTGTGGACTGGGTGGTGTGTACAGCTCTGTTTGTAGAACTGAGTCCTGATGGACAAGTTGAACAAGGGCCAGCAACATGCCCTTGTGGTGAAGAACAATTCAGAACCATATCCTGGACTGCCTTAACGAAAACACAGGCAGCAGGTGGAGGACCGTTATTCTTTTCCTCTCTTTGGGATTTATGAGTGGTTCTTGGAGCACTGTGTCTGGTTTTGGGCCCCCCAGTAACCTGGAATGTACCCATTTATTCCTGAGGTGACTCCTAGTTTGGCCTGTACACCTGATCTACCTCAACTGAGAGAGCTAGTCACAGCTGGGGCTGGGCCAGTGCCCACATAACAGAAGGTTCAAAACACATTGTGATTTTTAATGGGAAGGTTGTGCTGCAGATTCCTGTGAGCCTGTTTGATGATCACATCCATGCTAAGGAATGCTTGAGGCAGCCCTTGGGCAGAGACAAAGGTCTGTGTGTGCAGGCTCTGCAGGCAGAGGGGATAAAGGCAGAGAGAGACTGAGCCTCATCTTCACAATTATTATCTCCATTAATAATTGTGTTCAGCTTGTCATTCACCCTGGGATTATTGGAAGAGCCTCCCTGGTGTGCCTTGAGCCTTTAATTCGCCATCACTTTCTGCACCACCAGGCCTCAAGTGTAAGTTATGAGAGAATAAAGCATATAACAAACTCCTACACAAGCCATAGGTTTTGGGCTATTTAAATTACAGCTGGGAGAGGGGAAATTGTGCAAAATCTTTGGGGGGCACTTGCTCAAAGAGCTGGAAAGATTCAGCACAGTTTCTCTCACTCAGTTTTATGGCTTCTTCACTCAGATGCAACAATAAAAATGTTCCACTGGATTAGCTAGGTGGCTGAACTGTGATTTCTCTGCAACAGTTTTTCACACTCTAAAAGCCTAATGACAAGCAATCAAGAACATGTTAATTGGGACGATTACTCCTAGGGGACCCCAGGGTCCTGGGAAGTTGAAGGTTTTCATTAATTCTGTAGAGCTGGCTGCAAAAAATAACGTTTCTTATCCCCAGGAAATGTCTTAGAAATGTGGTAAAATATGAATTTCCAAGTAAAGGTAAAGCACTTCAGGTCCTAGAGGGTCTTTTTAAACTTTTGTCACCAGGTCTTCCTTTCCCTCTTGATGGTTCCTCACAGACTTGTCCTGAGTGGGGTTAGGAGGACAACACCCATTAGTTCAGGCATGCTGAAGAGGAGCTGGTGACCAGCTTTCTTCTTTGCAGACCTGCAGCCACCACACAGTCTATAACCCCATGGACCAGAGGTAGGTCCTCCTTTAACCACTTGGTCATCTCAGCCATCCCAGACAGCCTGACCAGCTACAAGGCATGCTGTGGCTTGTTTCCCCATGCCATGCATCAGCCTTGGTCTCATGAAAAGAACATTAAATGCACTGGCTGGATTTTCCTTTTATTTTTTTTTTTTATTTTAAATAAAACTGAAAATAATTGAAAAGCCTGTCATTTAAACTGCCACCAGTAAGCTTGTGGCAACAGCATGTTGAATGGACAGCCTGCTTCAGACATCCTGAAGTCAGTGCCTTGGCTTGCCTGCCTGCCAGCCTCGGGGGCTTTGTCTAGATGAGAGCCAACACCAACACAAAGTGGGTGGCTGCCTGCCCTGGGGGCGTTTTGTGGCAGAGCTGCAAAGGTCTGCAGAAATGGGGCCATGCCGTGTGTCTGAGGGAGCAGTAGTTGCCTCTCTTCTGTTCTGCACATTTGTAAGATTAATATGGATTTCCTAAGAGATGGGATAGTTATTTGCTCTCCGTAAAGTTAACGTACCAGGGGAATTCATGGGAAAAATGCTCCAAGAGTCATCACTCAATGTAAGTGAATTTTGGCAACAGAAGCTTTATTACTGCCATGGCTTAGACAGATGATGATGTTTTTCTAAGTAAATGCTTTCGTTCTGAGGGTCTCATTACCATTAGGAGAGGATCCAGCTCCAGAAAGGAGAGGGATTTCTTACTCTCCCAGTGGTGGCTGGTACCATGGAGCTGGTGAGCCTGAATTGACCTCTGTGGTCACTTCAGCAGTCCTCCTGCACCAAGCCTCAGTGGTCCACTCTCAGGGGCATCTCTCTGGCCTGCAACAAGCCATGATCCCTATCAACTGCACACTGAGGACCACTGATAACCTTTTGCTCCATTAAACAATATTATTTTCTGTATCTGGATGATGGTTTTTATGAGTCTTCCAGGAAGCCCAGATACTACAGTAGATTCCCTGAAACATGTGTGACCTTGCTTGGCTACTGCAGTGGCTTTTGCTTTTCCAGCAAATGCACCTCATGAAAATGGGGCCCATTTGGCTAAAGCTCATGGTTAATAGGATAAGCATCCCTCAGGCTGTGTTGCTGAGTCTTGCCCCATGTTCTACCTTTTCTCTAGCATGGGACAGACTCATCTGTGAAAATCAGTGCAAAGCTGAGGGATGAACCCCTGTGAACGCTGCAGGGTTTTATTTGGCACTTATTGCTATGTTGTGCTCTTGTTGTCTGTAGATATTTAACAGTAAATACTGCAGCAAGCTTGCCCAGCTGAAGATTAGCAAATCAGCACTTTACTGGGGTCACCCAAGAGTGGCAGAGCAGGGATAAGAGCTCCTGTTGTAACTTCAAAAGCTCTTCCCTGATCCCTGGGCTGCTGTGTCTCTCAGCTGTACAGGAATCAGCCTTTTTATCTTTTAACACAATCCGTCATGAGGGTGGCACTTCTGATTCCTTATTTCTACTCTGTAACAAGCCTTGGTATCCTGATGAGATGCTAGGTCCTCAGGAGTTGCCACTTTCAACCATTTCTGCACCATCCCACCTTCCCCTTTGTTCCTTGCACTCCTCTCCTGTCCTGAAAATGAAAAGCATAACAGAAACAAGTCAGTATGAACATATGTGTGAGTCATTCTTTAAATAAACTACCCTCAAAGAGTATTTCAAGAGAAGGAATATTTCAAAATCTTCACATTCACCTTTCTGCAGTCTGCTTGGTAAAGGCAAACCAATCAAGTACAAGAAAAACACAACTCTGAAGGAGAATGTGGGTATTTTGAATCCTGTATAAAACATTAAAAAAAAAAAAAGGTGAAGTTTCTTTTCTGTGTTAGAGAATACTGACCATGAGCTGTGTTGAGAGGAAAGGGTTAGATGGTAGATTGCTCAGGTGACCTTGCAGCTAGGAATGCCAAGACCCCAAGGAAAACGGTGTGGAAACCTGACGGTACCTGTGTCCCTGTGTTGCGTGTCTCTGCAGCCTGATGTTTAGGGCTCCTTCAGCCAGCGGGGTAATGGAATGAATTTACTCTTTGCATTTCAGCTGTGGTTTTTTGGTTGCCCTCAATCACCTGTCTGTGTTGATTCACACAAGCTGTGATTTATTTTTGCATTTGTATGTAATTATCATAGGGTTACAGTCCCTAAGGTTATTAATTCCTCCACTTGTTATCTGTGCTGACAGTCAGGCAAGGTGGCTTTTGCTATCATCAAAGTGCAGGTTCATATCAAGATCCAGATCAACAACTTGCCTATCCAGAGTTCCCACCAGGACCTCAGGAAAGTCAGACAAGGGGTAAGTTGCCTCTGGGCTCCTTGTGTAAACACTGGTGTGTTTTCTGAGTTATGCCACACCTGAGTGCCTTCACAGATAACTCTGTTGCTCAGCACATAGTACAGGAGACTTAATCCAGGTGAAGGCTTTGCACTTTGGTTCTTCTCTGTACTGTTGAGGAAATGTTTTCACAAATATTTTACCCTTGTATTTTGTCTTTGAGGATCTTAAAAAAAAAAAAAAGAAGGTGAATTCAGAAAAAGCAGGGTTAAAAACAACAGTGAAGATGTGTTTTCTGTTAAGAGAATTTCCTTCTCCCCCCTGTAGGTTTTGTCCCCCCAGATTTTCTCTGTCCCCCTGTTCTTCCTCTTTCCAAGCTTAGTACAGTCTCCTGCCTAGGGAGGGACTTGACCTGTGATGAGTAGCTCAAGGTATCTCACTGGCTGGGCTTGTATCTTGGCTTGATCAGGGTCGTGCAAGTTACTGTGAGAGAATTGGGAACCTCTCACGGTGCTGGGGTGGCCTGAGGCTCACCGGCCTCCAGGGGAGGAGGATGCTGCAGTGTGTCTGTCTGCTGCAGGTGCCTCACTCCCTCTACCTGCATTTCAAAGAAACTCATTGACATCCTCTGTGACTCAGAAACACTTCATAGATGAGGCTGCAGCCAAGAAATTGTGCAAGCTCAGCACCCTACTTCGTGTGCTGTACAGGTGTATGAGGGGATCACGTTGGTGCAGGGCTGTGTGTACAGCAGAGCCATAGTCAGGAAGAATCTTCAAAGTTTTGCCTCTTCCTAAACTACAGTTTTTATTGCTCTGTTTAAACTTCACTGCTATTTTTTTTACAATGCTCTGACACATATATTAGTGGGGATGTGCTGTATCAGAGCTGCAGAACAGCCTGCAATTCCCCAGCTTCCTCTGTAGATTTTTATGCCAGTGCATCCATAAAGGAACTCCAGATCTTCCAAGTTTTCCCCATGAGAACAGAGTAACACCTTTCCTCTGGAAATACTGTAATAAAACAAAGGGAATACAACACTCCCATTATGAAGATCCCATGGATGGCCTTTATCATTTATCAAAAAGAAAAGGTGTTCTTGTAATATCTTCTAGAACTGTACACGGGGGAGGCTGCTTGGTGGAGCACATTAATAAAAAGTCAGAAACCTGAAAGATATGTCTTTGCAGATTCACAATTGTGCATTAATTTATTTTTGTAGCTTTTTCTCAATAGTCCAGTGGCTTCTGTCATGAAGCAATTTCATTAAGGCTTTGAGTGTAATGGTAATATAAAGCCAAGCTTCCTGCAAAGGCTTCATTGCCCTAAAGAGTGTGTAATTGGCCAAATGCCTTAGAAAGTTTTGCTTGGTTTCTCCAGAGCACAAGTAAAAATTAATTGCCCCAGAGTAGCTGCAGTGCTATCATATAAGGGTGTCAAAACCAGTCTTTCCAAATGGCATGTTCTAACTGAGCAATAGATATGAGACTTGCCATAAATGTGATTTGTGAACATCGTTAATGAAGTACTAGACCTAATTGACTTCTCCTGGCTTTATGACAGCATAAAAAAAGCTCTGCACCACCAATGATATTTCTTTTAAACTTCTCCAGCTGAATCCCTAACACTGCAGAGCTCTCTTAAAAGCAAGCTCTCAATGATATTTATTTGGGAAAAAAAGAAACTGACTGTTAGACAGCATTTCCAGTTCTTTAGAAGTAGTAAGAATGAGAATAAGAACAGTCCTTCCATTGCAGAATGAAATTAAGATGCTCTGCAAGTATCCCTGAAAACTCAAGCACATAAGAGATCAGCTGAGGGTAGTTGCTAGTCTGATCATTTGAGAATTCAAGAATAGACTAGCAGACTCAGGCTCAAGTCCCTGCTGTGATTTGGTTAAAGGATTTACATTTCTGATGTGGTCATGTGTTGTTGATCTGAAATCATAGCCATTATATTTTTTGTCAATAATTATCATTCTAGCAAGACATTTTGTTTTTCAATTATCTTTTGTTCAGAGGTACTGAGGTTTGTGACAGCAAGTGTCATTTGTACTGGTACTTGCAGTAAAATAGTATAACACTTTATATTCCTTCTGTAAGTCTAAAACAGCCCAGATACAGCTTTACCTAGTATTTTTAAGAGATATTTTGCTATTTTGCTGTATATGAGGCTTATGCTTAACCCTAGAAAAAGAAAATTATTTAAATGTCCTGAAATTGATTTTTTTTTTTTGCATTTACCTTTACTCCTTCCAAAAATTTAAAAAAAATTATGTGTTAAATTGTACATTTTGGCTGCAATTTTGCTCCACACTACTCAGAGTAACTTTTTGAGTGGTGTTATTATAAGTGAATATAATCTGAAGGGTAAAATCAAGATGGAATGAAATGAGTGACCTCTAAGTATTTACTTGAAACATTTGCAGATTACCATTTTACACATTAAACCTTCACTTATGATGAAGGTTGCTGTAATGTCAGACATGGTAAACACCCCCAGCCACTGCTGAGTTAATGAACATTGAAAGAGGACCTTTGAGTTGATGGTAAATGATAAATCCAGTTGACTTAAACAGTTCATGTAATCCTGTGTTGATTAGTCTTGCTCCATTTTTGTTGGCAGTTTGGGTAGAGGTAGAAAGGACTTTTTGTGAGTCTGCTGGGTCAGCTAGCCCAGGCTTTGCTTTGGGCTTCTTCTGATTACTCTAGGGAGTCCCCACATCTGACTGCCCCCAGGAATGTGCAAATGGGTCTTACTTCCCTGACTGTCCTCCTCCCTTTCTGCTTTCCTCTGTCAGATCCCCAGTGCTGTCAGAGTTTACTGGATCTGTTGTACTTTGTTTCGTGGAGTTTGATAAATACAGTCAGCTGAAGAAGTGATTGGAGATTGAAAGGTGAGGAATTTCCCAAACATTCAGCATCTTCAATTTACTGATTTGAGCGAAACTCACAGTGATTGTATTAATATTAATCACAGCTCTTCTCTTTCTTCACTTTATTCCCTCAAGCAGTGCATTTATATATATGTATGAGGAAGCCAACAAAGGACAATTATAGGGTGGCTTCTGGGATGTGCCCTGAATCATGAGTACCCTCCTCATAAAGAGGAGTTGGCTGCGAGCTACTGGCAGAGAAGGCTCCTGCTTGTGGGGTTTGTTGTCACTGGTCACAACATAGAGATTTGCAGCAGAGTGAGGAGCATGAGCATCAGTGGGGTAGTTCCCAGACTATTGGTAGTAAGCAAGCAGCCTAAATGGGAATTCTCTAAGTTCCCCAGATTTTAGAGGATCCAAAAAGACTAATCCCTGGATCTCATTTGGGGAGCCCTGTTTCCTTCTGAGCTTTGATTTTAACTGTTCATCACTTCTGGCTGTGTTTGTATCAGCCACGGTGTGGAGCAGTAGCAGGAAGCAGTAGGGGTCAGCCTGTGAAGTTGTTGCAGAGGTGCTGATGTCCACACTGTGTGCATCTCAGAAGTTTTACACTGGACCACCCCAGGAACCCCGTGGTGACCTATGGTCAGTGTGCAGGAGGTGCAGCCCCTCCTTGGCTTTGTTGGCAAGGAATCCGGCTGCTCTCCTGTGCCTGCTGGAGCCTGGAGGTGAAGGTGATTGCTTCCAACATGAATTCACACCCAGACTAAAACACTGAATAGGTGAGGCCTTTGAAACTGTTAAATTGGAATGCTCTTAAACATTTTTGAGAGTATTTTCTGTTCTTGTACTCCTGCACTGAAGAGATGAATTTAGTTGCAGCTGTAAACTTACATTTAACATTTTGAAATCCTTGTGAGTTTGCTGGCATTGAGGCAGCAGTTTGTCTTTTGATTACCTCCCTGCCGTATAGTATGATTTGTGATGTGAACTTTCTTCTGTCTTTCTAATAATCTGCAGCTTGAGTATTCTAAAAGCATTATTTATGCAGCATGCTTGACACTGAACTATGCTGTGCTTCCATGGAAACCTGTGACAACACATTACTGCCTGGTCTGACAGATAAACAATGCCTCGTTTTCCCTTATGTCAGCCATCTCAAAAGCCCTACTATGTCAGACCAAAGGTCCATCTGTCCAGTGTCTTGTTTCTAACCATGGCAAATGACAAATGACTAGGGAAAACTGTTGAAATAGACCAAGAATTTATCAGTACTGCTATAAATGCAAACCTTCATCATTTTGGAACCTTGGGAGTAAAATATTTAATTCAAAGGTCTTTTTTATATATATATATATATATTTCTTTCTGGGTATTGTCACTTTTTAGACCCATGTAATAATACAGAATAGGAACACAGGTTAATTTTTTTTTTTAAGAGACTGCAGAGGTCTCCAGTATGACCTCCTGTTCCAAGCTGGGTCAGCTGTGAAATCAGATCACATTTCTCAGGTCTTTATTTGGTTGTGTCTTCACAGACTCCAAGGATGGAGACTTCAAACTGTTTCTGGGGAACCATTCTTTTTTTCCCACCTACGAGATTATAAATAAGAAGTCAAGTAAACTTGCTAGTGCTAGTAAACTCTGTACTTTGTCATTTAAAAGTCATCTCTCTGAAATCTCTTTGCTTTATGTTGTAGACTCCAAGAATTTGCAGAAGGCAATTTTTTAGGTACCTTTTGGAAATCTGTGTAAACTGCTGAAGATGGGAAAATCCCCAGACACATTGTTTCAGAAATCAGGGCCTGTGAAGAGGATTATTTCTGTAGTTTTTGGTGTGGAAATATATAGGAGGACACTGAAGTGGCTGGTTGTAGGAAATGAACAAGTCATGCAGTCAGCAAGTTTATTCTGATCTGTGCTGGAGATTTGATGGGGCCCTATCTTTTGCCTTCAGTAAATCCTCAAAACAGAGATCAAAAACTTGGGTATAAAGCATTCATGGAATATGGTGGGCTTGAAGGAAATTGAGATTGTTCAATGCTTTGGGTACCATATATGAAATACCCTCTCCTTTTTCTGGGCCCTGTTTAGTTGTTTCTGTGTAACTCCAAGGGTTCTGCTGCCAAGCCCAGATACTTCAGTCAGGGAAGAAGGAAAGAAAACAAAGTGAGAGATCTTTTTCTTTCCCACTTAGGAGCTGCCTAACAGAGAAAGCTCTCATTTTTACATAACCTGGAAGCTTCACCAGGTGTTTTGTTCTTAGAGCTTTGCCTTCAGCTGAATGCTGTCTGCTTTTCTCGTCTCTTCAGGCCCTTTACAATTTCCAGAGGTCACTTGTGCTGGAAGAATAAGTGTATGTCCAGTAAATTCTTGTTCTCTGCTTATCAGGCTGGTGTGTATTTCAATATTAGAGAACTAATTTCTTTTTTCCCTTTCCTGGTGCTGGACATGAATTATTGAATTTATCTTGTCTAAGAAGGATTTTCTAAGGAGAGTAATGCACACATCTGGTTTTACTTGCTTGATTTCAATAAAGATCAAAAATAATATCCATATACTTCATCCTCCCTAGATATGTTATTTATAGGTGGCAAAAAGCTTCTTTATGGAAACTTTAATTAAGCTTAATTTGAGACCACTTCTTGGATTTCTTTCTTAAATTAATTTCTCAGTGTTGAAAACTGAGTTGATCTTTTTCTTCCTGCTTCCACAGAAGAAGGGCTCTGAAAGTCTGTTTAATGAATAGAAGTGCAGAGCTACGAAT
>VYZP01072713.1:31453-80742 GCA_013400635.1 Hypocryptadius cinnamomeus | reverse complement strand
ATATATTTTTTAATATATTTAATATTTCTTTATATATTTTCTTTATAGTACTTAGGCATAGCACTAGGTGAGTAAATGAGGGCAACATTCCTCTGAGAAGAGTAATAAATCTGTCCCACAGAGGAGACTTAAATATAGGAAAAACAAATGTACAAAAAAAACGAAATGGAAAGAAACAGTCTCTGCTCTGGTGGCTGCCATGTGGAAAGGGCTTATGGTCTGTAGATAGAACTGTACACAGCTATGCAAGAGAACAGGTTAGTCAAGGTAAGGGCAGGGTTCAGGGTCCCCAAAAATGCTGTAATGTGTAGGGTGACATCACCAGGAGAAATGAGTAGTCTGGAGCATCGCTGATGTTGCTTCTGGTACATCTCATGATGTTGGATCAGATGGATATGTACTCCAACTCCCAGAAATGGGGGAAAGAAATTATGCTGAAATGTCCCTTTGCCTAGGGTTGTCTCAGTTATATGACAGCAACTGTAAGTTCACATAACCCAGCACTTGCAGGTAACACTGTCAGAAAAAACCAGCTGTACTGACTGCAGACAAATAATAGTCTTGATACTTCATGATGGATCTGCAAATTGCTTTGATAGTACAAAGCACGTCAGGGGCTAATTTGATGCAGTTTATTGTTTGCAAGAGGTGGATTATAAATGTTTGGAATTGCATCTTATGTAACTGCTGCTGGATAAGTATACTTAAGAGTAAGTGTGAACTGGGAGAGGAGAATGTGATACTGGGAACTGTAACCACAACTATTATCACTTCCCATATGTAACAAACTCATGCCTAGGGCAAGGAAGCACAATTAGTGACAGAAGCTGTGTTTGCTCATGCAGGTGATTTTATTGTTCTAAGTGATTTATCACTCTGGCTGACATTTTTTGATGAAAGACTTTTCTGGAATGATTGTACTCCAAAGGAAATTTTGAATTGTTTACCTTCAATAGATGACCAGGTCTGCCTATTAAAAATGTTAGATTTATAAAGTACTTTCATGTGGGTTTTAAATTAGTGGAAGACAAAGGGTCAAGATTTGCTTCCCCAGTTAGTCACATAATCTCTTTCAGTCTCTCCCTTTCACTTTGTCAGTTGCAGAAATCTACAACTACACACTTGAGAAACTTATCAGATACTTAAATGTTTAATGTACTTCCAAATTTTATTATTTTACTTTATCTGTTATCAAAAGCATATGCTAGATTCTCTGAATTTATATTGGGTGCTAATGATACACTGATGATTTCTGAAAATGGAAAAACTGTTCTCACTTCCTTTAAAAAAGGTAAAAAGATGTTACATTTTCAAACTGTTAAATCTAGCTTTTAAGTCCTGATTCCAGGAAGTGTCCAGCACCTGAATTGCCAACACCTTATTCTTTGTGCTCCTTGGTCACTGATGGTAAAGTTCTCACTTTCTCATGCATTTATTACTATGAAAAGAGATAGCTATAAGTCCAGGTCCCTTCCTCCTCAGAGGGATCTGAGTGCAAAACAGAGTTATTCACTGTGTTACTTTGGCCTGACGCTAGAATTACTTTTAGTAAAGACAAATCAAACCTAATACCCTGTCAACCCCTGTTCAAAATGCAGAGTGATGAAGCTGAGCCAGAAGATATTGAGTGCAAAGTGAGCTTTTCAGCACTGTATAGAGCCAGTATAAAAGCTAGTTGAAAACTGCTTCACAAACTACTAAGATCTCCCAATATCAAACAAATTGTTACTCATTTCTGTAAGGCACAGCTGACAGCTGATGGAAGAAATACAAATCACTTAAAAAAAAAAATCTGTCCAAAATAAAATTTGCCTTCTTTGAGAACTTAGCTTATTGTGCTAAGCATCAGGAAGAGTGGATCTCCCACCCCCCATGGTGGTGGCTCTTCGATCAGTTCAGGGGCAGCAGAAGCATCATCTTCATTTGTGAGGTTTTTTTCACTTGTATTAATTGCATGATCTGCTTCATAAATCAACTTACATTTAAATGGAACAGCTTAAAAGTAATTGTGCAGCTGAGCAACTGATGAGTTATTGTGCCTTATGGCTACTGTGGCTGTGTGGGTAAGGACCAAAAAGGCAAAAATTGGTCTCTTTAACCTCCAGTGTCCCTTAACTCTCCTCCAATGAGTTGCCTGTCACTTTAAGAAGTATTTTGATCAGCTTATGAAAGCAACTCTATGATGCATTTGTCTCTAGTTCTCCAGAAACAATTGCCCAGTCCTGTGTTCCTAAATTCCCTTCTCTACATCGCCTTTCCTTTTTTCCCTTTTTGATAGCTGTATTAAATGGTGTTAGGGATGATGCTGTGTGTAGATCTGGTTTTAGAGGATAGACAGATGAAATAAGCAACATTTGGAGTGTCATTGAGACCACTTTAGTAATTTTTTTTTTGTTTGCAAAGCAGATGTCTCTGTCATGCACTCAAATTCTTCACTGTCACCCATTATCATAAAGTGATTTTAGCATAACTATTTTTTAATTCTCTAAGCCTTTTCATGGAACATTTTAAAATCAGTCTTTGTAGGATAAATTTATCTTTATATTACAACTCAAAATACCAGAATCTTAAAAATAATCTTGTAATAAGCATTTTGTCGTTAATGTAATTAAGTTCCTTTCAGGCTGGTACTTGGAATGCAAATCAAGAGTTTTATTTCCCTTTTGGAATCAGGTACCCTTTGAAGTATTCATGCTGAAGTTCTGTAAACTGTGTTGTCATTCTGTGTTGTGACACTGTGTTGTCACTGTTCTTATTTCAGCAGAATTTTAAAAACTGCCATGAGTTCTGACTGGAAGGAAAAGTGTATGTATGCAACAATTTTCAGTGGAAAGGAAAATCAGAAGACGTGATTTTGTTATTATAACTTTACTTAAGAGGAGAAGAGGTGCATATGTATGAGTGTGAGGATATTTGAGAAGTTCATATCTTTCTCAGAAAGCTTGAAAGTGGTGATTTTTGCAAGATTTCAAATTAATTAGGGGATGCTGGTTTTTTTTCCTCCACCTTACTCCTATCTAAATTCATAAATGAATGACACAAAAGTTTTAAAGTCAGACTTCACTATGTAGAAAGTAAAAAATGGGGGGAAAGAGCAGCAAAAAGCAGATCCACTGAATACTCAGAAGCTGGACACAATTCTGCTGAGTGTCTGTAAATTAAAGCCCAAGATTGAAATTCTGACCCTTTAAATGATTCCTTTAACCATGGCCATGACTAAAGCCTCCTAGCCTTAATATCTTACTATAAAAGTGCAGCTGTGGTTTTCTTGAGAGATTTTGTAAAAGCCTGCTGCAGTGAGGCTAGGTACCAGGCAAACAGCTTTTTGGGGAGGTGGGGCTGAGAGGAGTGGTTCTATTTTTGTCTGCCAATAATTCTGAGCTAAAGGAGGAAGAAAGAATTAAAAATTTTATTTAAACTTTTTTATTCAAAATTTGTGTTTAACATGGAATGAGGATTTATGGTTTAGCAGTCTATCTGAAGTTGTATGATTTTATATATATGCACATGTACATGCCTACAGATTGTATATGTATTTCAGTTTGTTGTGTGCATGGAATATCATGCTTGCTGGATCAATGTGAGCTATCTTGACTGGTGCATCTCAGATCATGTGTTGAAAGAGGTGTGCATCCCAGTGAAGAAAGAGATCCCTGTACCAGTCTGCTGCACCATCACATCCAGATGGGATCTGTTGTCCTTCCTACACAAAGCCAGTTTGATGTCACAGAGGGACCACACGACTTCCCTGAGCTGTGCTGTCAGGTTCAGGGCTTCTGCAGCCTGGGGCTCCGGCTGGCCTTGACCCTGGGCTGGTTTTGTGCAGCCCTGTTGCCTGACCTTGGTTCACTGTCACTGAGGAAGCTGTCACTGAGCTCTGAGAGTCTGTAAACTGAAACCTTGCAAGATAAGAAAAGTAAAAACAAGCAGAACTGAATGTGCTGAGCTGGAAACTATCTCGGTGATTGGGGACAAATACTGACATGGAATCTAAAAATCTAAGGGAGAAAGCAAAGGTTTAGAAAATGGCATCTCTGCAACTGTGAGGACTTGTACTGATTTACTGGGGTATTTTGACATGAATGAAAGACATTTCTTATTAAAGCGTGTAACACCAATAAAAAGCAAGAGAAACCACTTCATATGCTTTTCTCTTCTTTTCCCTTCTCCCTTTTCTTTTTCCATATGGATCCTCATCTCATCAGCTCCTTCCTGACCTGTCTGAAGGATGCTTCTCTCATCAGCCTGTGGTCAAAAGTGCCTCTTGATACCCTTTTACTGTTCTCATTTCGCTCTGTGAATCATACAACCCCCAAGGCACACTTGGCATGTGGTATTGTTCTCTCACTGCTCTTGACCCCAATGTCCACACTGGCATGGCGTGGTGGCCCTGGAGTGGCTGCAGTGACCAGCGAGCCCTCTGGCCACCCACAGGTGCCCAGCTTGGTATCAGGGCTGGAGGAGCAAGAACAACATTCTCAGCCCTGATGTGTCTGGGACTGGGATAGGGACTGAGGACCCAAAATGCTCTGCACTATTGTTCGTACAAGCCAGGTGAAAAAAACTCTGGTTTCCAATCACAGCAGTCACCAGTCACTGCTGGGCCCTGGCAGAGGTTCCCCACCTTGCTGTCACAGCCAAAGTCACCAGCTGTGTCCCAAAGCACACTGTATTTATACATGGCAGTCTCTCTGCTGCTTTCAGATCCCTCTGATTAAAGAAATCATCTCATTTGGGGAGTGTCAGTTTGAGAGTAGCCTTTATAAGCTTCATGTTTGGATGTACTATTTGTATAGATGGCATTGATATGCAGCCAAAGCCTTACTGAACTTCTGTTGGTTTTCACTTGGTCTGGACATGGAAGAAATATGTATGTGGCTTTTAGCACATGCTCTGCAACTCCTCAGACCAAAGTGGAGATGCTGCAGCTCCTTGTCTCTCGTGTCCTTTAGACCAGGCCCGTTTATACCAGCACAGTGTTTCTTGATGCCAGTCTCCATCTCACTTCTAATGCCAGGTAATTAAGCAAGTAGAAGGGCACTGGGCAAAACAGATAACCTGGGCAATTTAAGCTGGACTGAAAGTATACCTTGATTCCATATGTTTTAATCTGAGGGGGTTTTGTTTGGTTGGGTTTGTTATTTGTTGATTGTTTCATTTGTTTGTTTTTAAATGAAGATGCTAACATAAATGTTTGGCAATTTAGCTGTCTCTGAAATGTCAGTTCTGAGGACCAGATTTGGAACAGGATTTATGTCTGATTTTGTTACAGTGTCCATTTTGGCATACAGTGGAAGTTGCATCTACTTCACTAGTTGCAATCAGACCAATCAATACCCATACCAATCAAATTTTTATTATATCCACATTGTGTGGATTTCAGCTGTAGAATGCATGAACAATGTCTGCTATTTGCCAACTGACATTTTAAGAAAAACCTTGGAGGTTGGCAAATAGTAACATTCAAAGAAATTAGAGATACCATTTTGTACTTAAAGTGGTTAAGAAATTCCTTCAGTGTATTCTTAACTAAAGAGAGGAATAAACAAGTGATGGAGAATCAACCAAGAGGCAGAGGCAGAAGACCGGGAAGTGGTTGTAGTGTTAAGGAGGAAGTTCATAACTCATTAATGTGGGGGAATTATTTGAAGATATTAATGTTATGGTGTACAAGAGAAGCGCAATAGCTTTCTAGAGCTTTTGGCAAAATTTCAGATGCAAGCACAATGGCTGCAAATAAATGGAAGTTTTTTAATTAGGTGGATAATTAGGCAAAAAACAGGAGGAAAAAGCTGTAAAAGGATCTTCTTTTATCTGGAAAAAAATTACAGTCATATTGAAAGCTGTTTATTACAGAGAAAGATATTACCTTAATCTGGCCTATAAACTTTGTACTTGGATAATTTTCTATATAACAAAACCCCATTAATGTTAGCTCCAAAGTAGCAGTGAGACATGATACTATTGAGAGGTCTCTAAAGCTACAAAGTGTGAACTAGATATAGACAAAATATAAAAATATATCCAGGGAACTAAACTGCCCACATGGTTAAATCACTTGGGAACCTGGAAAAGTACGATGTTGTACACCAGAAAGAGACAAAGGTGCTCAGGAATAAAAGGCTTCCTAGTCACACTGTGAGCTTCTGCTGTGTAGAAACTGCTGCTGCCCAAACTCCTCTAAGGAAACCAGTCTCTGGTGTAAGCTGAAGGCAGAAATGTTATTGCATGGTGTACAATAGCTTTTACCTTTCGGCACTTGCTAAAGAGGCAAAAGATACATTTTGGAGAGAGACTCACGGCAGTCTATCAACTGGAAAATAAATTATCCTGTCCTGCAGCCCACTCCATTATACCCCTCTGCCCTTAGCTGCCTCCTTTGAACTTGGATTCACTACATTTCCAGGCACATCTGAGCTTAGAGAACATATTATGTAGCACAAGGGAGAGCAGGTGGTCCTGTGCAGCCCTGTTTGTGTTCTGCCTAATCTGAAAGATTGGCTTTTGGAGGAGGGGCAGGGATCTGGGGGGCAATATATGCAATTCATCATCACTCTTTTCACTGACTGTGAGAAACTGCTACACCTGCTGCTCTGCTTCAGATGGGCTTTGAAATACTGGCAGACTGAAGGACATAGGAGTTTTTCTTTCATGATAACAAAAATAAGCACTTTGTTCTGGTATCTGTAAAGCTAAAGCAGTTTCCTACAAGCAGCGATAATTCGAGAGCAGTTTCTGGCTTGCAACTGATACATAAACAAGGGTATTTTTGGAAGTGCTGGTTGCCTTTATTATTAAAAAAAAAGGAAAGAAAAAAAATAAAATCACTTCTCATTTTCAGTTTGCTGAGTCTTTTAAAACATAATTTCCAAACGAAACACTTTGAATTATCAGGCAGAATGGAAATAACTCTTTGCTGTGAGACAAAATCAGCAGTGCTTAGTATAGCATGACTGCTAGAAATCATTGTGCTCTTGGAAGGAATCTGAGTGCCTTTATGCCACAATAAGTTCCAACACTGTTTATCTGTGAACCAGAACCCAGAATACTGATGCAGAGCAAATGGCCACTGATGCACACAACCTGTCCAAGGGGAATCAGAGTGTGTTAGAGGACTGGCATGATGCCTAAAACCAAACTGCTGGTATGGCTGCCTGATGGAAAAAAGACCCAATACACAGTAGCTCAAGAGTCTGTGTTGGAAGGTGAAAGCTGTGAGTGCATTTTCTGTGTTTGCCAGGCACTTTTAGAGAAAACTGGGAAAATTCACTCCTGGTTCATTGAAGGTTTTCACAAATCTGCAGATGCCAGGCCTGAGTCTGAGGTGCAGGAGAAGTCACATGCCACCTGTGTGGCTGTTGTGGCAGCAAAACCAAGGCGGCCTCCCCGGTGTGGAAACTGGGGAACTCGGCTGCCCTGCCAAGGGTGTCATGCCTGGGTGAGCACAGGGCTCTGGGTCCTGCTTTCCAGTGCTGCCTGCCCCATCTTGTCCTGGCCCACTGGGTGACAGTGTCCATCCAAACATCCACCCCATCGCCCACCAGCCAACCCATCCATTCATTCACAGAGCATACCATACACTTTTTCTTCAATTCCTTCTTCAATCTCACCTTCCACTGGGTCATCCAACCACCCTCTTCCCTTGCTGCAATACCACAGCTGCCTGTCCCACTCCCTGCAGTGAGTGGTTTTACCTGCACTGCTGAGAGCCTTGGGGCTAATTTGAGCATTTAGGGAAGGCAATAACAGATATGCTAACTGTGCATATAGATAAGGTAATATTTTATTTGAGGAAAAAAAAATACAGTTTCCAAACAGCATTTAAAAATAGATTGCAAGAAGAAGCTGAACTTCTCTTGTAAATAATAAAAATTAAAAATTGTCCACTGTAAATACAACCTGTAACTTCATTGAAGTTCATTTATTTAAGTAGGTTATGAATATTTTAGTTTTGTTCATCGCCTGGCTATGTGACTGACTGTGTAACATTAGCATCTACATCTGTGTGGGACTAATATTACTGTGCGTCTTTGAAGACAACGACCCTGGAATTTCAGAAAAAAGGGTTTAATTAAGTGTTGGATTTTACTTTATGGCAACTCTGCAACCTGATTCATTTCAAGTGAATCACAGAAGTGCCATGGAGTCCAGTGGGAGCAAGACTGGATTATTGCAAAATGCAGGCTTAAAATTATTTATATATTTATTAGCTTTAAAACAACTATCCATGACATTCCCTCTTAACCTTTTCATTATTGTTTTACACAGCCTAAAATAGCTACCCATGAAGTGGCTCTAAATGTGAACATGAACAGGCCATCATACTTTCCAAAACAATTAAAATTCTCATTCACTCTTTCCATCTCCATCATGCTTGCTGTGTGTAATGAAGCTGAAAGACAACAAGGGACGTGGTCACTGGAGATACTTGTCAAGTCCATGACTGAAGCTACTGAAGTTCCCTGCTAATATGGCACATGAAAACTTAGCTAAAAAAGTGCTACAGTTCCAAAGTCAAACATTCAGCTACTAGAAAATAACCGAGTCATACCTTCCAAAGCAGCCTTAGCTCAATTTCCCTATATATACATCCTTTATAATACAGTATTTAATTACATCATGACAGAAAAGTTACTCCTGAAAATTCCTCCTAATACCTTCTCTGAGCATATGTGTATCTATGTAACCCTATGAGCTGGGTCTTCATTTCTTCCAGAGAGGATTGTCTTAGAATGTAGCAGAGAGAGATTTGATCTAAAGTCTTGATTTCCTGAAGTTTCAAAGGCAAAGTTAACCTGGCATGACTACCTTGATTGAGGAGAGCTGTGGACAGCTCACAGAGGAGAGAGGAGCCCCAGGGTCTCTTTGTCCCATCCAGTACTCCTTATATTTTACTAGAAGTACAGTTCACTGATCAACCAAAGAAAAAGCCCTTTGCCCAGCTGGAAAGCTCATCCATGCTAGCTGAGCATTCAGGGTTTTATTTTGCTCTAGAGAAAGGGAAAATGCAGTGTGGTTTTAAATTCTGTCACAAAGGGTACACAGAAGATAGGCAAACATTCCAAGGAGGACTTTGGAATCAGGTTGGTCAGAGATTGGAAGGTGTCAGGAAACATCTTGCAAATCACTGGAATGAGAGCGGAGGAGCAGCTCTGCAAGTCTCCCTTTTCCTTTGGCAGTAGCTAATTAGTCTCTAAGTCAGGAACAGATTTCCAGTGAAAAGCAAAGCCCTGCACTGACTGTTACCAAGCAATTATTCATTGCCATTCAAGCAATTACTGCTGCCTCTGAGACAGCAGCTACTTTCTTCTTTGAGAAACACAGGAGACGAATTTCCATTAAGCAGTCAGTCTTGTTTACAGGAAAATTCATAAATAAAAAATAGAAATAATCTGTCAAGGCAAAATTTAATATTTTTTGATTTTTAAGTGAAAAAAATGAGGGGAGCCACTGATGTAGAAAACAATCAAGGTTTTTGCCTCTATCTGAGGAAAAATAAAAGAAAAAGCCCAAATAATGTAAAACCTTTTTTGTAGAAGATTTACCTTATGTTTTCAAAAATTATGATAACCTCTCAATTTGGTAAAAAAATATCACAGCTCCCAAGTTGGTGGGGGAACAAACAGTTTGCAGTCTTTACTATCAAAGACTTAGTTGGTTTCAAGTGTTCCAATTCCTGACTATTTTGATAGGAAGCTTGAAAGGATGAATGTGTCTGTCCAATGCCAGGTGACACTCTAGGTGGTCTTGCTGTGCAGTCTCAGGATTGCTGAAGACCCTTATCTGAAGGCACATGAACAGCAGCCAGGTTACGCATCCAGAATCACACAGACCCATGCACAGTTTAATGGGTATTTGTTTATCTGGATATGAGCACTGTACATGCCTAGGTCTCCACTGTGCTCAATTTCAGGGTTTTTTGCAGGACTCTGATTTATAAAAAGCTAATCATGAACAGGATCAAGCGGAAGCGAACGGCACAGCAGTGAAAGGGCCTGTCCTTTTAGAAGCGGTGGCAGTAACAGATGAAGCAAATTGGCCTTCCCTGGCTCGGCAGCTTGGAGGGGGAATTTCTCTCACAGGGGGGCCGAGCCCACGATCCCGTGGCAGCACAATCGCCCCTAGAAGCCGATCTGCTGCTCTCCTGGAGGGCTTACGCGGCACAGCGTGGCGCAGAGCTGCAGAAATAACCGGCACGTTTCTCTTTCAGCCCTACGAGAGTATTAGAAGGCTTTTCCAGGAGTTTCGCCGACTTATGTCACCATACCTCAGTAGCCTGAGGCAGGATGAGGGCCAGGAAGGCCGGGAAGCACGGGCGCGGCCGGGGCTGGGTGCCAGTGCCCGGGAGCGCGGCACGAAGGGCTGGCCGGGCTCGGGGCACGCTCCGCTCACTGCCGCAGCTCGGACAGAAAGGCACCCCCAGCAGCCATCTGCCGCCCCGCTCCCGCCCGCCTGCGGTGCCATGGCTCCAGGGGAAGCATCTGACTCATTCACCCTGCGCTGATAACATATTGCGGGTATTCTGCGGAGAACAGCTGAGCTTTTTGGTGCCTCCTGATGCCTAAAGAGCGTTTTGTTCCTTTTGCCTTCACTGCGTATGCGGGTTCCTCCGTGATGGTTTGGAGGGCAGAACCTGTCATCCCACGTGATATTACTTGCTTTGGTACATCTGCATCTGCTGAGAGAACTGGGGTGTTGGTCCTGCTGAAGACATCAGAAAATCGTCTGTTAAAGGGGCTCTACTTGCCAAATAAGTTACTGTTTACCTAAGAATGCACAACCTGGTATAAGTGTTCATAAAACTTTGGATTAATGCCTTAAAATAATCTAACATTACTTTATTATCATTCTATTTTAGTCCACTACTTTCAATTCTTTATTTTATTTTATTTTATTTTATTTTATTTTATTCTTCAGCTTGCTTGTTATATTCCAACGTTGCTCTTATGCATGCACACGTGTTGCTATTTGTACATCAGGATCAAAGAAAAAAAGAAAGACACTCTATTGCTACCTCTTTTCATCCTCCCCTGAGGATGCTGTGATTTAGTCTCTAATCTGGAGGGCACTGTCATTGGGAACAATGCCAAGTCCTTTTTTCACAGCATGTATGAGGCTGAAATGACTCATTAAAATTCTTCCCCACCTTAGTGGGCAGTGTTTGCTGTGGGCTGTGCTGCTGTTTGACTGTCTGTGTCAATACCGTCTGGCCACTCGTCTTCTATGGCCTGGGACTGCCTTGTTATCCCTTTCTGACCCTGCCTTGGAATACTTGCAGGATTGTATTCAGATACCTTCCAAGTTTCAGCATCTTCCTTTTATAGATTTAATGGCTTCACCAGTTTTATCTGCTTCTGGTTTTTTTCAGCTCATTTATCGTGGTTACATTTTGTTAATTGAGACTAATGTTTTGTTGAAAAATATCTCTCTTGGTCCCCAAGCTGAGCTTTTGAAGTGAGTAGATTTGAGTAAAAATTTTCAAATGAGCTATTAATATCATAGATATTATAGATACTCTCTCTTCACCCATCATTTCCACATTGGCCTGGAGGGGATTCCCTTTCCTGACTGGTACTCAAACAGTTGCCAGCATGTCTGTAAGCCTAGTCTATTGCTGACTGCTCTACTAGAGCCAGTCTTACTTCTGAAGGTGAGACTGGTTTATATTATATTTTATCCCAAATGAAAGGAAAACAAATCTTTTGTCTTCAACTTCTTAGTATAATTTTATAAATCAATCTGAATTCTTGTTTGGCTACTAAGTTTGAGTATCAGCAGATGCTGCCTGGGAGCAGGAGGTAGGAGGAGTTACACATGCTAGACCAGATTCCCTCTCATTTACCTTGCCTAGGAACATGTGAAAATGTGAGAGCTGCTTGGGAGATCCCAGCACTGCTAGAGGGCCACCTCCTGAGAAACACAGTTCAGCAACAGGGAAGAACCTGGTAGTCTTTTTGGAGTTTGTCTGTCCTCTTGCTTACAAAAGGACCTGCAGTTTTCTCATGTTTACAGGCTTAATGTTGCAAAGTGCATAAAAGTGTGCCCATTTTTCTGCGTTAGAAGTAGTTCTTGGCATTCCTTCAAAATGGGGGGAACCTGAATTTGTCTAAACCCCAGATTTGTGTGGCTGGGGATGCCTTTATTGCTGCTCTTTCCAACCTGTCACTGTGACACACAGCCACTCTCCAGCCCCTGTGACACACACTGTGCCAGGTCCCCATGGCCCAGGCATCACAAGGGTTGGTTGCTCAGATGCTCTACAGCTGCAGCACTCTCTGTCCAGCTGGAGAAATGCCATGTGTACCAGCTAAAGGTCTTTCTCAAATATTTAGTGGTCACATCTTTCACAGCTCCTGCTCATTTTTGTATCCTTAATGATGTGTGAGTGAGTAATTAAAAATCTTCTAGTAAAAGTAGAAAGATGTTTGGAAAAAGTTGAATCTACACCCCACACAAGGAAGAAAATTGTCATAATGTTTTGTCTTGCATTTGGACTGAGAATCTGGTCAAATTCTCAGAGATACAGATCAAGCTGAAAAACAAATCTTATTTCCTAAAACTGGAAGAAAACTCAATAGACTGTATCTTCAACCAAGAAGTCATTTTATTAGGGGAGAACCAGGAGACAGAGCCAGTCCAGCAGAAGAACAAGCTCCTCCATGTCAGTCTCTGACTTCAGGGCATTGCTGGGGCAAGTGGGAGCAGAGACCTCAGGGAGGCACAAGCCTCTCCCTGACTGGGAGTGATGGCAGCATCCTGAGCAGGGATGTGAAATGATTTTTTTTCCTGCAAAGTGAGGGTGGGAATGTCCCATCAGTGAATTCCCAGGCTGCATTTCAGTGGACTGCAGAGGTTAATACTGTACCTGGAGACAGGGAGCCAAACAATCATAAGACTCAATTGCACTTCCAACCACCATCTATCAGTGCAAGATAGCTATGTGAGAGAGACCAGTCTGGATGTGAGTTTACTGCTCTTCATGATTATATCCTCACCAAAGACACAATACCTGAAAAGCTGTGAGACATATCTAAAACTTTTATAATGACTTATTATCATAGCTGCTTTCTGCTGGATATTCCTAGCCTCACAGGCCTCTTAATATTTATAGCAGCTATCACCAAAATGAATGCGATATGTCTTCAGTCTCTTAGTCCAGGATAGATGGAAGGCAGAGAGCAGGGAAGGGGGAAGGTGTTTCTCCTGGAGACCCTCATCTCCTTTGGTGATTTAACCTGTACTGAAACTAATCAAACAGGTTTTGTCATTTAAAAGGAATACTCCCAGATGGAAAGGTAAACACATGCTTCAGAGTAAGGCTAGGTTAGGAGGTAAATAAACATCCCTGATACTCAGGGGCATTTAATGTGAAATGTTAATTGTGTTACAGAGGGCTTAGTTTTGGCAGCATAAAGTGACCAACCAGCATTTCTAGATTGCACAGGCAAGTTGATAACAGGTATTTTACTCTGTTATTATCATGGATTACCATCTAGTGACATCAAATTACTGCTAATAATGCTAATCTGTGGCACGGAGTTCAGAAGCACAGCATTGCACAGATATGCACAACAGAAGGGCATCCCAGGACTTGTGCTTGGCAGTTGATGCAACACATGTTGGCACAGGTAGAAAGTCTTCAGGACAGAACATTCTTCTTTCCCTTTGCAAAGTGGTTTCTCCAAAAGCATTGCTTTGCCTTTAAGTCAAAAAGTTGACTTCATGTTGCTAGGAGGATGTGCTGAATCAACAGGGTGGGATAACCATGTTATGATTGGATGTTTTGGTATAATATCTATAAGGTAATATTGTATGATACTAATACCAAGAAAGCTCAGAGTCAGTGCTCCCTCATCTTGCCTTTGCAGCCATAGAAGAAAGCAATCCCATGAATGACACTTGACAGAAAATAAATCACAATATTTCCATAAGAAACTTGTGCTTGCTTGGATTTGCTTTTTAGTGCCCAAAATTAGACACTACAAAGATTCTTTTAGAAATTGTTGATCATATTCCAGCTCTGAACATAAAGGCTCCTGACAATTCTACCATGGTCAGTATGCACAGTTCTATATTTAGGTATCTGAATGTAAGGACCCTGGCCATAATCTCCAAGACAACTTCATGAAAGCACATAGAGCGGCTGCAGCTTAGCTCGGCCTTGCTATTTTCACGACCTTTTGTGCTCTGTAGGTATATTTGTAATGACTGAAGGAAAACAGCCCTGTTTTATGGAAACTTTGGGAATGAAATAGCCTTCCTCGAATATGACTTTGGTTTGGTTTTTTATTTTAAATCTGAACAGAGCACTGAAGCTTTTGGCCTCCACAAGTTCAATAAAGTGTTTAAATACTGAAACATTTTCACTCTTGGCTCATTACATGGGGCTTTCAGCATTGTGTTTGAAAAGGAGCTATTTATGGGTTATCAAACAACTGTGCTGGGAGAAAGGAATTTTAAAATGTCCTTGAGCCTTTGGGGAGCTTTGCAGAACAGGAACAACAAAAACTTGTGCCAACCCTTAGTGCCTCCCCAGCCAGGGTGCCCTTTTGCACCTGCCTGCTTGTCACAGAGGGATCCTCCCCACAATGACATGGAGACAGGGTTCAGGAATGGAGTCACTACATCCCTTTGAAGATAGCTCAGGTGCTGTTCCTGCAGGGTTTTAGTTGGGATGGATTCTATATAACGCCAAAATAAAGAGTAGATGTCCCACAAGAGAAAATTCTGATCAAAACAGAGCCCTGACATTATTTCTTCTTACTGGGACAGTATGCAGTAATGTTTAAAGCATGTAATGAAATATTTGTATGAATCTCTTTTAAACACAGCATATTTTGTAGTTGACAATGACAACAAGAAATCATAACAGAAAACTCACTGATTTCTCACCGTTAACTTGAGTGACAGGCAGAAGGAAAGTGCCTCAGCTGCAGTGCAGGCTCATGTCCTATCCTGACCCTCTTCTAGCTCCTGCTCTCTTTCCCCATCAGGGTAATTTCATCAGGGAGTCACAGATTTTGTCCCATCATCATGGACAGGAGAGCAAGGACGCTCTGCCATTTGACAGATGTCTGCACAGACTCCTTGCAGAGCTCTGTTAGCAAATCTCAGGGACATGTCAAGTCCAGCAAACCACTCTCCCTGCCTGCTGATACATGAAAGGGAAAACACTGAGAAAGAAGAGATGCATCTATTGAAAGAGCAGTACTAGCCCACAAACTGGCATTCAGACAGTTCATACACAGAATACATTTCAGTCAGAAACCTTCTAACCCCCAGACACTGAGATTTTGCAATAAGCTCTCTAAGATTTTCATAAAACAAATGCTTTGCTATTTTGCCAAAAAAAAGGGGCTGGCATCTGGAAAGGATGACACCATCTGGGCTGTGGGACAGCAGGGGATGAGACTTAGTGACCTGGCTGGTTTTTCTAGGTCTCCATTGTTCTCTGCCTTCAAGAACTTTCCCTCTCTGCTCCCTTGGTTACTAGCATTTCTAAACTCGCTTATCCTCAAGTGAGTGTAAGTCCAACACTGTATAACAAGAAAAATCATTATCCTTGTCAAAACCAAGTAAATTAGTATCTTATTGCAGCACAGCAACCTAAACTCTGACTTAGACAGCTGGTATTTTTGTTATCTTGGTGTTTTGTGGCTCAGCAGGAAGCAGATACTGTATAAAGCCCCCTCTATTGAACGCAGTATCTCATGCTTTAAATATGCTCAGCAGTGCCTGAGGGATGCACTTCCCACCTCAAACTCCTCCACCTTGGATAATCACTTGTGGACAGCCAGGAAAAGCAACAGCTTCTGGCAGAAATCAGCTCACCAAACCCTATAGTCCTGCTGTAAATCTGAGGAGATATAAGAGGGATATGTCAAGAGCTCTTCTTATGTCCTAAGTCATCTACTGATGAATAACAACAGAAGACCTTTCTCCCATCTCCTGTCCAGCCAAAACCTGACACCAAGGAAGGGCTGTAAATCTAGTACATGAATTTTGTATTTGTTTTACCAGCAATGACACTCTCTCCTGAGTAGGATGTGACAAATTAGGAAAAGAATTTGAACTCCAACTGGCTTCCCAAGAGCCAGGGAGACCATAGAATCATAGCATGGTTTGTATTGGAAGGGACCCAAAGATCATCAAGTTCCAACCCCTCTGCTGTGGTGAGGGACACCTACAAAACCAGGTTGCTCAGAGCCCCATTCAACTTGGCCTTGAACACTTCCAGGGATGGGACATCCCAACTTCTCTAGGCAACCCCTTAGTCCCTCTCAAATCTCACAGACAAGAATTTCTTTCTACTATCTAATTTAGGCCAAGTCTCTTTTAGTATGAAGTCATTGCCCCTTGTCCTGTCACTACATGCTCTTGTAAAAATTCTCTCTCCATCTTTCTTGTAGGCTCCCTTCAGTTACTGGAAGGCCACAATGAGGTCACTCCAGAGCCTTCTCTTCTCCAGGCTGAACAATCCCAATTCTCCCAGCCTTTCCTCATAGCAGAGGTGCTCCAGCCTTATGGTCAAGCTGTGGCCCTCATCTGGACTTGCTCCAACAGGTCGATGTCCTTCCTGTGCTGGGAATCCCAGAGGTGGATTCAGTGCTCCAGGTGGTGTCTCACAAGAGTGGGGTAGAGGGGCAGAAACAAGTGCCTCAACCTGCTACCCATGCTGCTTTCGATTCAGAGATGTACTGAGAAATGCTGCCAGACTGAGAAAATAGGCAGGCTGTTCCTTTAAGGGCATTAAAAGATTAGTGTCTGAAAGAACAGATCTCCTGACACTATAGGGGTGGCATTTGCTGTATGACATTACATGAATTTTAAGAGCATTTAGAGTGAGGTCTCCGTTTGGCTTTTACACTTTCACAGCACAGTGAGGTATTTAAAAGATGTGTAGATCTGGCACTTAGTGTTGGGCTTGGCAGTGTTAGGTTTAACACTTGGACTTGATGATCTTAAAGGTCTTTTCCAACCTAAATGATTCCATGATTCTGTACTTGCTCAGTTGTTCCTGTTGGACAGGAGGGGCACTGCCAAGGTCACTGCTGTGCACTCACAGCTGACAGCATTTTCCAGATTTCCTGCCTTAAAGGAACCTGAATTTATCACCTGGCAAACTCGGCAGTGAAGTCTAGTTTTTATCTGTCACAGAGCAGACAGCAGTGGAAATGAAGGTTCATTACTTTCTCTCCAGGACTGCAGTGCTCCCCGTGTCACCACCGGCTGCCGACTGACTGACTGGTCGTTCTGTCTTCATAGCTGACAAGGGCTCAGACACCAAGGGTTGCAGACACCACCTCAGCACTGATCTGATTATGTCGAGATGAGGGAGGATGTGGTTCTGAAACCTTGAACGCCCTTCACTCTCCAACTGCTCTGCCGCGCGGCGGCTGCTGTGCAGTGTGGGCTCTTCAGTTGTCTCTTGGATGAAATGATCTCATTAGGTGATTTCAAAGAGCTGGATGGAAGCAGAGCCACCTGCTTTCTCAGAAGGAGAGTCTCATCAGCTTTCCTGGAATTGATAAAGCATATGTGAAAGGGATGTCTGCATCCCATGAAAACCTTACTTTAAAGACACAGCTCCAAGATTTTTTTGTTTGGAGAGCAGTTAAACAGACCAGCCCTTTGCCTCTTCTCCCTCCAATCCTTTCCCTTTTACCCAGGCTCTTTTGTTTACATTATACTTCCAAACAGCTTAGGGATATTTATCAGTCACCAATATTTTTATTCTAGTACATGTAAGCCAATACGGATACACCGAAATAAATCCCCATGGGGAAACCCCACTTCTGGAATAAGGGGATTTTTGATTTCTAATCCACAGTGGTAAAGTGAAAAAAAAAAAAACCAAACAAAAAACCAAAACCAAATCTTCATCTTGGAGTAAGACCATGTCTGGGGGTACATGGTTGTAATCATATGCAGTGCCATGTCAGCACATGCTGGTGCAGCTCTTCTACCAAAAAGAGCTGCTGCATGGTTAGAAGTGCTGCTCCTGAGACTTCAGGAAGGTGAATTCCTGTGCCTGCCTGTGAAGTGGGATGGGTGTGGCACTTGAGGAGTGCAGACTGGTCATCCACATTCCTGTCTGTCCATGGGCTTCACAGAAGAATCATTTCTAAGAACAGATGGAGGTTTGGGACTAAATTGCCTCCGGTAAGAAAAATGATAGCTCTGATGGAGATTTTTCTAATGGGAGTATCTACTGCCTCCAAAGTGGGGTGATATTAGCAGCTCATTTCGTGCAGATCATAACGTAGCTACCTAATCTGCCTTTTAATGGTGGCCTGCCTGGTTTTGTGTTGCAGTACCATTTCCCAATCCCCCTTCTGTTCTGAAAAACAAGCAGTATTAGAGTTGTAACTGAAGCTACCAATTGTGGGGTGGCCTGTTATCTTTTTAATAAACACCACAGACTATTTGCTCAGCTTACAACTGACATTTTTTCATTGCAATCCTTTTAAACATCACCTGTGTTCTGGAAAGCCAGGCTGGCTTTTTGCAGTGTATGCACATCAGTATCTGAAAGATAGAAGGCAGCATTCAGTTTTCCTGATGATGCAAAGGGCAGACAGAATCTGCTGTTCTCCTCTTGTGCTTCTGCCTTTGTGGGGCTGGCAGATGAAGGTTTTTTTGGGTAGGAAATGTGGCTGGGTAAATCAGGAGAGATCATGTACATGCAGAATGAAAGTGCCATTCTATGAGGTTTTTTATCTTAATGGAATTTTAAAAATTACAGTTGGTTTAATCTTCTATATTGCTTTTGCTCAAAAGCTGAGAGGTTGCTTGTTAGATTATGGAAAACATGCACTCTCATGAGATGGTTTCTTAAGACATTCTCAGAGCTATTAGAGAAAAATACCCTTTCCTCTGAGCATCATAAGTATAGTCTGCTGTCTTCTCCTGTGATCTTCAGAATGGTTACTATTTAATTATTGATATTTACAACATGGCAGTAGTTAAATGTGGCTGCTGTTCCAAAGGTAATCTTTGTATGTCTACATTCAGCTAGAAAAATATTTGTATTATGATGAGTCACAGGAAGTGATTTAAAATGCTGCATGTAAACATCTATACCACCTCTATCTGCAGCCTGAAATTCCTGGCATAAGCAGCGGGTGCTGACTGAAGTCTGCAGGGTTTAATCTGACTGTTGTTTCCCTTTGCTGACACGCAGGGAGCTGTGTGCTTGCTCCTGTCTCTCCTTGTCTGGCAGTGACTGAGCCTGGATCGGTGCAGCAGGGGAGCCAAGGGCCCTCAGTAGCTCCCCTGCAGCCAAAGCCTCCTGCTGCCTTCACCAGATGCATGAGACACTGCCTTATGGTTGCCAAACCCACTTTGCTTTTCTGTCTCTAGATTTTGGTGTTGCTTCCCTGAGGGATTTGCTTGCAGAAAAGCTCTCTGCAGCAACAGCAAAAGGCTCTACTTTCCTCCTGAAAGGCATCCCCAGCTCTGGCCTTTGCTGCTGGGATTTCTCTGGGTGTGTGTACTTCCTCTATCATGTGCATTAGCAGCAGTGCTGGAGAGCAGCAGCTGAAGGCACCAAGCCCAGCCATGTTGCTGGATGGGGCACACCTTTGGGGAAATATCAGTGGCAGCAGCTCAGGCACTGCCTCTCTTTAGAGCCAGGTGGCCCCAGCAGCAGGTGCTGGGGTGAGGGTGCTTTTGCCCTTCCTTCTGCTGAAAGCACTCTGGCTCTGGCTGCTGACAGCTGACATTCCTCCAGTTGACATTCCTTCTCCCTGTCCATCCAGCTGGATGGTAGGTTTAGCTTTCAGTAAAAATCAGACCAAGGGACCCATTAAACAATCTCACATTGGAGCTTAGCAGTCTGGGTAGTCTCTCAGGCAGGTTAGTCATGCCAGGATTTTACACTGGTGGATGGATGGGGACTCATTCCCTAAAAGTGCCCTGGGTACCAGTGCACAGTGGTTCACACTCTGGAAAAAGTGAGCTGTTGTTCAGAGCCTGGTGACCTCTGCTGATTTTCTGCTCTGGGGACAGGCTGATGAGGATTAATTCATTCATCTGGGGCCACCAGCTTTCTCAGCTGGTTGCCACTCCCAGAGAAATGGTATTTTCCTTCATCAGACTTGACTAATTGTAAGCCTTTAAAAATGGCACTTCCAAAATAGAGGGACCTGCTGAGTGAGTTATTAGTCATCCTTATCTGGGAGGGAAGCAATGGCTGCTGTAAGAGCTTCTTTATCTCTGCAGCACCATGTTCTCCAGAGAGGGGGCTGTGGGATGCCAGGTGCAGGGAGCTGCCAGACACCTTCCTTCAAGGGGAGGAAAGGGTAGAACAATTTGTTTCTGAAGGGCTACCTCTGCACTCTCCAAATAATGGATTTGTTTTTAAAAGCTGATTATTTTTAACAGGTCATAATTAATAAAGCCAGCTGTATTTTTCTGTTGATGTCAGACACAAGTTGGGTTTTGGGGTTTTTTATGCAAATAGAGGGAGCTCAGTGGATGGATGATCCAGCTCTGTGTCTCAGAGCTTGCAGCAGACTCCGAATGTCTGACTGGGAATATTCTCACTCTGCAGAAGTGTGATCCTCTGTTTGCAGGCACAATGGAGCCCAGAACACGTTTTGAAGATTGCTGTGGTTGAATTCACTTCAGTATGTCCTCTGATGCTCTTCCTCTTGGGTTTAAAATGGTTTCTCACATACTTTCCAGGCTTGTCTTTGTTGTGACTCCTTTTCTGTGCTGATGAAGAAGTCTCCAGAAAGCATATTGAGCATGTTATATATTACACATATGTGCAATCCACTGCTGGGAAATGGTTAGGGCTGTACCAAACTGGTCTAAATGAGAATGAGAACATCACTGTGTCTTCTGTCTTTAATCCCCATATGTCTTGAGAAAGAAGAAAACAGCCTTGTTCAAAACCTCTCTTAGCTATGCCCCCTTGCCCTCTCCCTCCCACAGCAGCCCCAAGGAACCCCTGGAGAATGCTGCCCTCCACAGCCATTCAGTGTAACTGGTAGATGATTTCAATGGAAATTTTTAGTTTGGTCTGTGATTCAGAGGTTCACTCACTGCCATTTTCTATCAATTAGCAAAATACTTGTTCTCCAGAAAAACTGGACAGTGATCTGCCTGTCTGAAGTAACTGAATTGCTGTCAAACTGTCTGTCTTGCCCCTCCTTTGCATGATGCACTCTGATACAGAACCTGTTTAATACAGCAGCATTGCCTAAGAAATGACATTTGGCTTTTGTCTTGACAGGGCTTTGACAGTATCTCACCACCTTTCCCATTATTTTCCCATTATAAGTTTTATTCCTAATGGAGCTGAGAACAGGGGCTGCTTTGCTTTTCTCACAGAGATTGTCACAAATGAATTTACCCCCAGTCTCTTGGAAGGACCCATCAGCACCCAGTTTACCGATTAGGCCCTGGGAGTCTAATCAGCAAATTCCTCTGGTGCAGCAGAGAGATGTGTCTCTGCCAAGCCTTGGCTTCTGCAGGTTGAGGAGCTGCTCTGCTGTTTTCATTAGCTGTGATATCCATGTAGGCATGAATGGGTCAGGTTTTGCTCCTTATCTGTGACCTTCAGTCCTGTTTGTTAGGACTCTTTTGTGATAAAGGAGTGTACCTCCCAGGTTGATAACATGGTTTGTTTTTCATGAGACATGTATTTGCATACCAAATACACAGTATTAGTTGAAACAAATTAAAATAATTATAAATTTAGTATCTCTCTTGTGTTTAAAACATTCTCGGCAAACTCTGTATCAAAAAGTATTCACAAATTCTGTTTCAGAAATTTTCTGTTTTCTTTTTCCATCAGCAGAATTGACCTCATCTGGGCACACAAAGGGGATGATGCCATTGTCAGGGGCTGAGGTTAGCATAAGGTTCCTAAAGCTGTCATCCTGTATGCTCATTTTCCACTGAAAGAAAAAAATGCATTAAACCAGTTTAAAAGTCTAATCCAATCCCTTCAAGCCCCTCACTACAAGAAAAACATTGAAGTGCTGGAGCAAGCCCAGAAAATAGCAGAAAAGCTGGTGAAGGGTCTGGAGCACAAGTCTGATCAGGAGCAGCTGAGGGAGCTGGGGGTGCTTATTCTGGAGAAAAAGAGGCTCAAGGAGGACCTTACTGTTCTCTACAAGTAACTGAAAGGAGGTTGAAGCAAGTTGGGAACTGGTGTCTTCTCCCAGATAACAATAAGAAACAGCCTCAAGTTGTTCCAGGGAAGGTTCAGACTGAATATTAGAAAAAATTTCTTCACCAAAGGGATGTCAAGCACTGGAGCAGGCCACCCAGGAAGGCCATGCAGCTACCATCCCTGGAAGCATTTAAATCTCATGTAGCTGTGGCACTTAGGGACACAGTTGACTGGTGACTTCAGCAGTGCTGGGTTACTGGTTGGACTTGATGAAGCTGAAGGTCTCTGCCAACTTAAACAATTCTATGATCCTTTGAAAAGTCTTCTAATTTAGAATACACCACCCACTTAATGATCATGCTACAGAGTTTATAAATTTCCATACACTGCAAAATGTTGTGAATAACTAATGATGTAATAAATTTTGCTTCAGCACACACTTCTGGTTAAGGTTGTATATGAAAGTGCTCACAGTTTCCATTATGGTTTACAAAACAGGACAAAATGTCTAATGGAAAATTTAGATCACTTTGCTCAAAATTTAGCTAGATTAAGAAGTTGCTGAAGAAATACCTTTTTCATTTATACACATAGAAATTCAGAGAGATTTCCCTTTTAATGATAGACCAGATATGTGTCATCACAGTGACAGCTAGCTAAGTCCCCTCGCTGATACAATACTGTTTGTCAAACAAATGGCAAGGAGAGCAGGTTGCAGGAGCCCCTGTGCCAAGGAAATGCCTCCTGCCAGCACTGTGGGTGGCTGATGGACAGCTCCTTCCAAAAAGGGAGAGTTACATAATAACAACTCCACTCTGTGTCAGTGGTGATGCTAATGTATGCAAATACTGCTATAACGAATCCAATTAGATTTCTCTGTATACAGAAATATGCCAGACTACCTGTATCTAATATCGTGATAAGGAGAGAGAAGAGGACTTCAGCCTTGGAGACATCATCCCTGTCTTTGCTCCTGGAGCTGCTCTGCACTGGGCTGGGGTCCTGGTACACAGCAAAACTCCCAGCTCCTCCTGAGTCCTGGTGGCTGCTGCAGCTGCCTGGAAAAAGAGGCATTGCAGCTGAGGGGATGCAGAGGCTGGCATTGCCCACTTTACCTGGCTGCAGTAGGTTCAGAGGTACAGCTGGTGAGGGCCAACAGAGTAACAGAGACCTGTGGAGCCTGATCACCTGCTTTATATTTTCAGGACCTCATATTCACTTCTGTTACAGAATCATAGAAGAGCCCATGTTGGAAGCAGCCATGAAAGATCTTCTGGTCCAACCTCTTATGGGAAAAGGAACCCTATCTAGCACCCTGGGGCTGGCCCAACTTGAAAACCTCCAGTGATGGGGACTCTACCATATTCATGGGAAGGTTGTTCCACTGTAAAAAATGTCTTTATTCTATCATGGTTAGGTTATTGCTTTACCTTGGTTTCATGATAAATCTCTTTGAGTGTTTTCAGCATAGTGAACAGACTCTGCTGTGCCAGGAGGTTGAAGGGGAAGCTGCTGGCTCAGTAGTCATGGATGAGACACTTCCAGATTTGACAAAAGAGAGGTTGTTATTTATTAAGGAAAATTTTCTTTAGGGCCTCCTGTATACTTACTATGTTCTAGTTCCTGCTGATCAATGTTGCTGTTGTCTTGATTAATCAACTGATCTTGTAAAGAGTTTTAATCAGCTTCAACGTTGCCAGGAACTAGCCACACTTCAAGGGAAACAAACATGACTGTCAGCAGCTAACAGGACACACAGCTGCTCATTGGGCCTGGGGCTGGGTGCTTGGGATGGCATACAGGCAGATTCTGGGAGAAGGAAAGAAGATGTTGGGAAAGACAAGAAAAGAAAAAACAACAGGTAGAATCCCAGGAGGCCATTGCTGTGAGCTGTGACTGTGGACAAGGCACTGGCACCATGAGCATGGCAATATGCAGTTGGCCAGAGTGGTGTCCAGTGGGAATATCTACTGCTTGGATTTTTAGATCATGCAGTGAAAAGTGAGTAAACACTGCATAGGCTTCATTTAGCTGTATTTATACCTAGGGCCCTGATCCCTAGGGGACAGATTGACTTAAAATCACAAGATTCTCTATGTAATATATTAGTATTCCTTTTTGTTTGTTTTGCAAGCTGTGGATTCACCCAAATTCATATGTTAGTATTTTTCCCTTGTGATGACAGGAACCACAGCAACAAGCACTGTGCATGTGTGTGTGCAGCTGTTCAAAATTCAGTGAACCTATGGGCACTGCTTCAGAGAGCCAGAACATGCTGCTGCATGCATCTGGGCAGGGCAGCTGGCTCAGAGGTGGCAGCCAGTGAGCTGTGGCCATGCTGTGCCACAGAGCTGCAGACAGGCCAAAGCACTTGTGGGGCACTCAGCTTAATGCAGCCTGTGCCCCTTTGGATGGGCACTGCTTCAGTGGTTCATGTCACATTCCTTCTCCCTGTTCTCCCGACACAGACATCAGGCTCCATCTAAAGGACCTTTTAGTTTCCCTGCTCAAATGGAGCACAACATAAATGGGATCAGGTTACCCAGGTCTGAGCTGCACCGAGCTGCTGGAAATATTTGCTTTGATCCCCACAGGTGCAGCGCTTCCCAGGGCATGCTGGAGCAGTTCCTCTGCACTCCCACACCCACTGGAAGCTCACACCCTATCCACTGGTCCTGTCCTAGCACTGATGCTGACCTGATGGCTGCATTTCACAATGAGATTTACCTTCTTTGTGCTGGCAGGGCAGCTCCAGCCTGGTGTCCACCTGGTCTGGCTGCAGCTTTGCAAGGCACACACTCTCTGCCTCACACATCTCATGGCACACCTCTTCCCAGAACTTTAACTACTGGGTGGTTAAGTTTGTCTTACAGGGTCAATGGATTTGCATCCCTGGCTGCTGGGTACCAGCTGAGGAGGTGAAGTGGTTTCTTTTCACCATCTTGAGTATAAAATGCCCCTTCCAGGCCTGACTCTCCGTACAGCCACCAGTGACAGTGAACACTGCTCACATTAGCACTGCTCCCCCACCATCACGGGCAGCTGTGCTGGGCCTGCTCTAAAGCCACATCTTTCTAGGACAAACTCCCTCTGCCTTCCTGCCTTCAGCTTGGTACCAGAGTTGCACTGTAAGATTTCTTACCCTGATGAGAGCAGGAAACTGATCAGCCACGAGGTGCAGCCAATGATCATCCCTTCTACAATCCAGTTCCTTCCCAATGCATTTTTTATGACTTTTCATATTCCTACAATGCATTTTTCTAATGAATTAATGATATTATCTGTATGCTAAATATGTGCTAAGTGGGATCCTATTGTTTGCAGCTGTTGATCTGCAAACGTGAGCTGAAAGGAAGAAAGTCTAGGAATGCCCTCCACAGAAGGGGATTCCTATATTGCACTCAGAGTTGTGGATGGAAAAAAGTAGAAAAAGGGTGATCTGCTATGCTAAAAAAAAAAGAATTTCTATAAAGCTTCAGTACTAAATTTCTGATAACAGGCCCAGGAGTGAGAACTACAGCCAGAAGTTCTGAGCCTTACCTCCAAGATCACTCACTGATAAAGAGGCCAGTTCTCAGGCAGGGGAGAATTCTTCCTGGAATTTACCTGAGCTCTAAGGAAGCTCTGAAGCCATTTGCTGATAGGAATCTTCACTCGAACATGAGCTCAGATATGGGTTGATTCCTTCCTTTAATAGCTTACGTCTAATAAGAAATTATCTTTCTTTTTAAGGCCAGCAGATATCCCTCCTTGCTGTTTGCAGTCCAGCTTCTTTCTGTTAATCCAGCAGATAGGATGTCATGCTTACCACTCATATCTGACACTCTTTGCCTCTAATGCTTTCCTGTTAATTTATTTCCCATTAACATTAATTAGAATGATCAAAGTCAGGCTGAGGCTTGTGGTACCATTCACTCAAATTCTTCTATCTCTCCTTCTTTAAACTGCATCTAGATTGCTTACTACGACTTAACATACCAGGACCCACAATACTATTGAATACTGAAATATATTGAATAATTAATATTATCATGCTGCACATCTTTTAATGCCATATGTAACAATTTCCTGGTTTGTGTGTCCTGCTCAGTGCTCATGTACCACAGCTCGCTCACCTCAGCCTGTCAGTTCTTTGAGGGATCACAGACAGGCACAACACCTGATGACTGACCTGCCCTGTGCTGGAGCACACCACTGCTTCAGTGGCACACATGCAACAATAAGGCTTCACAGATTTAGGGCTTTGAGGTTTCACTTTAGCCTAAAATGTAACCCTTGATCAAGGCCACCAGGTATCTCAAGTCATCACAGTGTTGAGTAGACAATAGCTGGTTTTACTCACCTGGCCACATTCTCTGCTGAAGAAGGTTTCCTTTTGAGTAGGAGGTACATAAAGCTCTAGCAAATCTTGAAATTTGGCTTTTGTCATTAAGGCTGCCATCTGCTCCCCAGCAGAACTGGAAGGACAGTGGCAAGAAAGGCACATTAGCCTCACAAACTGAAGTTTGTGATTTAATAGGTACTGCCACTGCATGAGGGTTTGTAATAGCAGTTTTTAATTGAGATTCATGAATTGCTGACTGACAGATTTCCAAAACTATTTGACTTACCATCAATCTGCCAGCATAAATGACTGACAAGGCACACGGTTGGTATAAAAATCCCTCTTAGATCCCTTTTATCAGGCTTGGCTACACAATTCTGTCCATTTTCCACAGAAAATCAATAGCAATAAATAGCTGTAGCATTAGGGCCATCACAGTGTCACTAATACAGATTCTTTGCAGGGCCAAAACATTGGCTGGCCTATTTTTTCTTTCACGGAGACCATGCAGTGATCTAGAAACATCAGAAATGAGAGAACTGTTCAAATTACTTTTGGAAGATTTCTTCAAAAGAAGTCACAGCCTTCTTTATGAGGAGCTGGGCTAATCTTCCAGAGACCAGTCCAGCAGCTCAGCACCTGTTTTTGTACAGAAATAATTTTCTATCTAGAGTCTGGTGTTTCAATTATCTTGAGATTTTCCAAGAAAATTGATTATAAAATTAAATAAATTAATTTTCCTATTTTATCTATTAAATACTCAGGCTCTGTAGCTAGGCCTTCTTATAAACTAAAAACACCGAAACAGGCCTTTCTTCTCTATGCCCAGCTGGGCTGTGTGGAAAGGTCTCTGGGTAGGACTCTGCATCTTGAACTTTTCAGTCATTCCAGTTCCTTGGTGGGGAATTACCTCCCTTTGGGCCCTGGTGCTGTGGAAGCGCCATGTTCTGGCACTGACCTTCCTCAGTGCCTCCTTTCCCAGGTCCATGGTGTCTGTCCTTGGAGAAGGCTGCTGTGCAGAGGTGGCTGAACCATGAGGTGTCTGCAGCACCCTGGTATTGCCTGCTCTCGCTCTCAGCAGCTGCCACCAAGGCAGGATCTGACTTTATTTCAGTGCTGCCCAGGAGGGATCAGTGAAGGGCCTGTTCTGAGCAGGAGGGACATGCCATCGCTCCACCGACCTGACCCAGACCTGAAAAGTGTTCTGACTCAGAGAGCTGAGAGGTTTTGTGTGGAGACAAGGAGATAAGGCAAGCAGCTGAGAAGGAAACTGTTTTCTGGAATGAGCTGTTGTTGATTAAATTCAGATTTAAGAATAAAACCAAAAAGTAATTACAATTGTTTTGAAAAGGCTCTTTTGCAAAAGGATGCTGCAGTTTTTAACTTGGGTGATTTAAAGTCTCTCTGGAAGGCTGCATTAGGGTTACCAAAGAGTGTCAAAATGAGTGGTTCTCCTGGGAGGGTCAGTCTCATCCTCACAAAGATCAGCTTGCTTCTGAGTGCCATTAACACAAGGCTCAGTGCCTACCCGGTCCTTAGAGAGGACAGTGTTGCACTGCACATTAGAGAGGTCAGTGTTGAAAGATCTAAAATAAAAAAATCACGTTATTATTGTTAGTTTTTTAAAATGCTCCTGCCCTTCTTAGAGAGCTGGCAGCAGGCAGAGGATGCAATAGGCCTTTGGCCAAGGTGATCCAGAAAAGCATCCTGACAGTGGACTGGGCAGAAGAACCATTCCTTGCCACCTCAGTCTGATCCCTGTAAGTGCCCTCAACTTCCACAGGGCTGGAGACGTCTAACTACACCAACTGCTTGAATTTCACTGACACAATGAACCTCGGCATCCTAACTCCAAATGCACAAATCTTCTCTCCTTTTCCTATTCCTTTATGTGTAGGGAGAGCCACACTACAGGGTGGTTTTGGTTGTGTTTATTTGACTATATTTGATCCCTGTAAGTTTGTTTTATATTCCTCAAGTAAAACACTGCTCCACTGTAAGGCAAGAACAGCTTTTTGTCATTTATCACCTTGCTCTTTTATAAAGACTCTGTGTTAGTGCTACATAGAATAGGAACAGCTCAGAAGAAACATGTATTTTCATGAGGGATGAGTCTGATATTCTTCTATACAGGGTCATTGGAAAACCCAGGAGTCCCTGCCTCAGTGCAGAGATGTGCTGTGTGCACATTTAATCTCCCAGCTCTTCCAACTTGTGCTGCCTGTCATGATGCTGATGCTTCCCCTTCTCATGAGTGTGCAAACTGCTCAAGCTATTGAATAAATGCTGCATTTCCACCCCATACTGGCTTATATCTGTGGTGACAGGAATATTTTCTAGGACTATAAGCCTGTGATGTATTTTTGCACCTGTGGGTCAAGGGCAGAGGTTTCAAACTGACTCTGACTACTGATAAAGAAGGGCTACCAGAGACACTGCCTTCTCCTTTTCCCCAGCAGCTCATAAGCAGAAATTACATAAACCAAAGAGATTTCGTGGGACAATGAATGCAGGAATATCTCACTTTGCTGTTTGCCGCTCCAGCTCCTGTCCATAATTATCTTTTTAAGGGATATGGAATCTGCAGAAGAATCTTGGTGTGTATGACTTCTGCAAGGACAACAGAACTGGAGGAGACTGAAACTCCCTGGAATAGAATATGGAGAATCAGGACATCTGTGTGGCCGTCCCTCGGCTGCACTGCTCTTTCGTTGCTGTGCAGATGCTACAGGATATTGGTAGTGGCCTTGCTTGCCTTGTTCCTACCCTGTCCTTGGGAAGAAAAGAGATAAGTCCTGTTTATATGGAGCAGGAAGAAAGGATAGGAGGTTGTGAGGAGCAACTCACTGACTGCAGTGTACAGTACAGGAGTGACCAGAGATGGAATGTTGTCACACTTTACAGACCAGGCAGTAATGGCAAAGCTTCTGTGTATCCTTCAATGCCAAGGTGCCAACAAATGGGTCAAGACTACAGGTGGTGAAAATAATTAGGAAGGCAAGACACCTCATTTTGAGAATCTCATTTAATAACAATAACAACCTCCATTTCATCCTAAGAGCTCTGAGGCTAATCCAGCAGTTTTATTTCTGAGCACTCTTGAGTGCGACTTTTAAAATCTCTTCTTTTAAAATTCACTGCCTTCTGTTTGGGGAAAAGCCTTGTGAGATGCTGCTAATGAAGACAAATGAAAGAAAAGGAACTTGACCCCAGAGTATGAAATTTTGCTCATTAACTTGTGCTTCCAGTTGACTGATTGATATTATTTGGATGTAGATGGGGTAATTAATGACAGGAAGTAATGCAGCAGGATATGAGTTGTGCAAAATGCACCTCAGTAAATCTACCTTTTATTATGTCTTGCCTTATTTATGTGCACTGCATTCGTTCTGCCACTGCCTGATGATATCTTCATTTGGAATTTCCTTAACTCAATAGTTTTCTTCATTCTTTTATGGTATTTTGGGATTTTTTGTCTATGTTTCTGTAAGTAACAATTTCCTAGTCTGTTTTTAGTAGCATGAGGATGCATTTTCATGGTCATATGGAACATTTCAGCATGTGAAACATTTTTTATAATAGGAATTGCCATTGAGATTAACTATACTTCCTTCCTTCTTAACTGGACAGGCTATTGGGATTGCCAGTAAATTAGTGGTCACAAATCTCCCATGTTCTCTCACTCACATTATTTCTCTACCCCAGAAGGAAATGAGCTAAATATATGTTGTTTTTTTTTTTACATTTTTGAGGAGGGTGGAGGGTGAAAGAACTCTTTTTAAATGACACATTCTCCTGGGAAGGGAATTGTCTTATGGTTTAAGCCAAAGGATTTTAAACCTGTAAAATACTGCTGTGCTTTTGATTTAGCTCCTTGATGTATGAACAATATATATCACCAAGGGAAATGATAAGCTTAGAACAATGAATGATGTGAAATGACCTCTGGTAAGGTTCTGTAATTATTTATGCATGTGAATAATTTTACATAAATTTACTGGGGTGATAAGAGAATCTACCCCAATAAACTTATTGACCTTTTTCTTTGTCTGAACAATCAGGCTGTTGTTATGAGTATTTTTACCCAGGTTTCTCAAAGGATACTGTGTTTTATATGTTTGTCTTTTACCACCCCAAACTGCTTTGAGTCCTTTGACATAAACCTGGTACTTCCACTTAAGGTCATACAATGAACCTTTTACATAATGAATAGCCCATAAAATTAAAAAATTGAACAAAAAATAACATTCTTTTATACAACATGCAGAGCAGAAGATGGAAGGAAGTGCCAGGACAGATTAAGAATTTGAAATTAAGAATTAGTGTGTGTATAAGTGGAGCTTCTGTGGTCTTTCAGCACATGTCAGCAGAGATTCTTAGGAGACAAAATGGGAGTTACATCCTGGGGCTACACAGCAATTTTTTGTGTCTACCTCTCTGGATTAAGGGGACTGAGACTGCTTATCTGCTAGCTGAAGAGGGGAAAATGACCTCACACGTCCTGCAAGGAAGAACATTCAGATGAGCAATTATCAGACAATAGCTGACGCTCTGGAATTTCCTCTAGTAATAATAACTTGATTGCTTGCATATTCTCACAGGCACTGAGGCACTGAGTAGAGAGGCAGGGAGGATCAGGTACTCCAACAATTTTGATAGTCCCCATGATTTTATTTAGGACACATTCAGACAAAAAGTTGGAAGTGGTGTTATAGAATTGCATTCCTACTGAGTGTGACTGTGTGGTTCGGGTCTGTGCTGCTTTTAGATCACAGAAGTATCTTCCTCTGTGTCAGACATGCCATGCTGCATCCTGCTCACTTAAAACATGGACATCTGGATGTCCATGGATGATGAGCATCATCCCAGACATAAAACTGAGATCTTTCCTCCTGAAGACACCCAGTGTTGGCTGCAGGGTCTTTGCTATATACAGAATGAAGTATACTCATTAGTGTCCTGTACCTAGATATGGCATTTGCTTGTCATTTTGGATCACTATGCAGTGAAGTTTGCATTTCACCCCAGAACTGTCTGCATTCCTCACTTTTTATAAATGAAACACATTAGGAAGAAAAATCTCTCTTTAAAATTACTTTATTTATTGGAACATGATTGGAATAGTTCAGGTATAGGCTCAGTAAGTGATCTTTAAGTGATCTTGTTCTTTAGTATGCTTCAAAGAACTAATTAGATTTTTACAGTTCATGATAAAACACCCTAATAATGAATATTAATCCATGTGGGCTATTTTTATGAGGTAGTAACAATCTGAAGTGAAAGTTCATCTTGCTGGAAATACGTAACATGGCCAAGAGAAAAAAAAGCTCTCACCCTCTTCAGTGAGAACTGCAGAAAGGAAAAAGCAGGCTTCTATCATTCAGAATTTACTGAAAACATGTTGAATGTTTATTTGAAATGAGAGGAATGGCCAGCCAGCTGGCAGCCTTCTGAAAGTCTGTGTGTCTCCTCTCAGCAGATGGTGCACACAGAACCCAAACACAAAGCCTCCTCCTTTTGTCTGAGGTGCTTAAAACGTGCTTCAAGGCAGAACTGTGGGCTGCTGTGCGACCTCTGCTGCTGTCTGCAGGAGCTCATGAGGGTAGGAAGCATTTAAAAATGAGTAAAAGACCATTTAATGTAAAGCATTTTATTGTTTTCCTGTTGAAATAGCTTAGAGTTGATCTTTTTGTCCCATTACAAAAAAAAAAAAAAAAAAAAAAAGCCTTAATAATTCCTCTGTGTATTCCCANTGTCCCATTAAAAAAAAAAAAAAAAAAAAAAAAGAGACTTAATAATTCCTCTGTGTAATCCCAGCAGTCAATTGCACAGTTTGTTGTCTCTTCCAGTCTCTCCTCCATTTCTCTAGAACATCCATCTTTGCCCTTTCCCACAACTGCTCTGCTGTGATCTGCCCACATTCATTCTCTGTACCTCAAATTCATCCCATCTCCTCTGAATCAGAATTTTTCTTTTACTTTTTCTCCATTTCTTCTCTAATGATTATTTATGAAGTAAATTATGCACATTACAGCTTGTATGAAAATAATAAATGTTCTTGCATAATTACTATAGTAAACTGTCTGGGTAATAAGCCCTGAAAATTGCAGGGAAAATGCCAAAACATTTCATTGTATAAGCGCCACAACCTGGGAGCGTGAAGTGCCCATGCCTAATAATTGTTCTCATTAACTAATCCGGTGGTGGATGTAAAGACAGTAATTAAGTCTGTGGCATTTCTGACTTTTCAGTCAGAAACGGTGAAACCATCGTTGGTAATTGGCCACTTTGAGGGGTGGGATTAGCTGGCGGGCCAGTTTTCCTAGCAAGAGAGCAGCTGCAGTGAACGCTGCCGCTGAGCAGCAGCCGCTGTCCCGCGGGGCGGACGGACGGACAGACGGACGGACAGACGGACGGAGCCGCCCCGCGCCCCGGCCGGCTGTGCCCGCAGCGCTCCCGGCCTCGCGGAGCAGGACACCGAGCTCCCCCTGATGTTCTTTCCGTGTCCTACAGCTGGGCTCGGCCCGCGGCCCCGCCTCCCGGGAGGGATGCTCGGGGTACTAAACCCGAAAACTCAAACCCGAAAACTAAACCGGAGCCCTTTCTGGCCCGCCTCAAAGGCGTTCGCTGGCTCCACTCTTAAGGCTGGGCTACATTAGTTTAATCACAGAATCATCGAATGCTTTCTGTTGGAAGGCGCCTTCCAAAAGCCATCGAATCCAGCCCCCCTGCCAAGGGCAGGGACGCCTGCGACTAAATCAGGTTTCTCAGAAACCCGTCCAGCTTGACCTTGAGCACTTCCAGAGATTTGCCTCTCTGGGCAAAATAATTATTAATTCATTAATTAATTGACTATTCTTACTCCTAGGAAAAGCTCTTCATAGCCAAGCATGTTGCTAACACTAAAGCAGGAACAAAGTGAAAACGAAATTTCTAGTTTCAGGATTAAAAGGAAACTCCACTCACTGCCATGTCAGAGGATTGCCTTTTGCTACTGTGGGTCACCAACACTTTCTGGGCCCAGCCATCAAGATAATTTTTTTATCCAGAAAAACTATTGAAAGGAGGGGAACAGACAAGTTTTAGAAAGATTCATTTGACCTTGTGTGACTTAAGAGCAAAACTTACAGACCAAGGAATCTTGAGTGCAAGAAGTGGTGTTGCTCATTCTCTTGGATTTATCTATCACAAGAGTGGTATTTCAGATTTTCTGGTTCTCTCAGAGTAATGTCTAAACTAATTTTAAGAAGTGGGATAGACTCTCTGTTGAGATTTTCAAAAAATGTAAGTGGAAAAGTTCACATTGTGACCTTAACCTACTCTGTGTGTGTCTGTAGATGGATATCCACCTCCAACAGCCCTTACCTATCACTCAGAGGAAACTCTCACCATTTATTTTACTGTGTTGCCCTTCAGGCTATCCTCATTTTCTACACTACCATCAGGACCCACAAAGTTATTGTAGGGAAATTACAGGTTTAACATTAGCTGCAACCTTTGTCATAACAAGAAGTTAGACAGAACTCTCAGAAAAATCTACCACAGGCAGCCAGCACCTCATTAGAGGAAAAATCTGTCCAAATGTGGATTTTTTTACGAGCAGTTTGAGCACTTTGCCCTGAGGATAAATGCAAAAGGTGTGAATAAATGAAGGGGTAAAATAACTGCTATAAAATCTTTTCTTGAAAACATTACACCAGGGATCCCAGATATTACTTTTCCCTACGCTTATATTTTTCATCCGTCAGAGTTCTTTCAATGCGATCTAATTCTGCAAATCCTGAAAGGTCACCACTTGTAGGTGGATTTATATACTTCTGTTATTTCAAATAGAAATACAGCACTGAACTTTGTGTGTTTGGCTCTTTATATGTCTTCAGGAAATTCTAGAAATGAAATACTGATGGATAACACAAATCCCTGCCACTAACCCCTAACACTTACCCCTGCCATTTTAGGGAGAAAGAAAACTGCTAGTGAAAATGAAATGAGCTTCTCAGCAATAAAGTCTTGCAGACTAGAGGAATATACAGTGAAAATAAGGGTGCCCTCAGCCCAAAGTCACTGCTAAGAGAATTAAGAGTTAGGAAAAGGCAACATACCCTTTGCTGAAGGAGTGGCTGAGGAGTGAAGGAAGCATGTGCTACATGATATCAGAATGATTCCAAATGCTTCAAAATGTTTTAACAAGAATTCAGACTTATGTTTAGATCATATATACAAACCCACAGATCTGAACATTGAGATTTCCTCTCTAATACAGAAGAATGTAAGTACAACATTTACTGGGAAATGGGCAGACTAACAGAGAGGCAAAGGCTTCTCTTCAGTAAAGCAATTTTAGGGTGTTGGTGGGAGTAATCTGGCAGGGTGAGAGATCCTGAGGGACCTGAGGAGAGAGCACAAGAGTGGTCAGAGCTCTAGAAAATATGACCAAAGCAGAAAAGGATTGAAGTCCCTGTGGTAGCTCAATCCAGAGAAAAGAAATCTGGAAGTGGATGTACGCAAAATCTAAATGGTACCTGCAAAGAGGAAGGAATGAATAGTTCACCATATCCACTGTGTTAGCACAAGAGAAATAGACTGACATTGCAACAGGGATAAGCAAGGATGGGGAGCAAGGTTACTGGGGCAGGCATCTGGTTTCTAGGGAAGGCTGTGGAAACTCCACCACAAAGGAATTTTGAGAAATTATTTAATTATTTATGCTTTCAGTTGCATTTTAGTGGTAAAAGTGAGTGACTGAGAACAATGCTGCAAAAGCTTTAGAGGAACAACCCTTTTTAAAACTGACATAGATGTACAGACATAGAAAAAGAGAGAAACTGAGGGCCAAAACCTCTAAGCTAGACAGAATTGATTGGCACTAACCCCAAGGATGAATAAGAACTCTAGAACTCTTAGGGCACAAACCATTCTCCAGTGCTCTAACTCGTCAGGATCTGGAGAGCTGCGTGCTAAATTTAACAGTGTTTGCAATCTGGTATTCTCTAAAAGAAAATGTTGAAAGAAAATTTCCTATGGAACAGAACTAGCTAACAAGGTCCTTCTGCCTCTGGGATAAAAAGGAAGGGAGTCACAGCACAGAGCAGATAAAAAATGATCTGGGGAAAGCCATGAATGACACCAGGAAAAATAGCTGAAAACTAGACTGTGCAAATGCAGACCAGATACAAAGTGAGAAGCTGGGGCACAAGAGATGACAGGTGTTGCACTGAGATTAACAGCTACTGCAAAGATTAAGAGTGGCCGCTGCCTCTGAAAAAGAAGGGAAAAACTCCAAAGCTTGCAAAGCTGCAGAGGGAATAGCAGGGTGCTGAAGTGCTCTAAAAATGTGGGAAATGAAAATGAAATGGCTTGGAAAGAAAGTCAATGGAGAAGATAACCAGAGAAAAGAGAATGAGGGAGGAATAAAAGAACTATGAGATTAAAACCTTTACCATCACATATTATCACTTTACAATAGAATGGGCCATTACAAGGATTCTGCCACCATAATCAACAGAAAAAAAGGAGAAGAAGGGAAATAGCAAAGATGGAAGAGTACCAGGGATTTACAAATGATTTGAAGGAGAGTGTTCAGATGACAAGAAATGGAAGATGGTAAGAGGTGGTCAACTGGCAAAACTGAACACAGGAAGGAGATCAATAAGGCAACATCGAAGGGCTGGCTGCAAGTGAGGATGCAGAGCAGGGAGATAGAAGACAGAGATATGCTGTTTAGAGAGGTACAGCTAAGCTTGAAATGGCTGAATTTATGGAGTGAAAATAGGAAAGACAAGAACAAATTCAGATGAGAGTTATAGGCTGTCTCAAACTACGAATCAGCCAAGGGACCACTCGGAGACTGACTGGCCCAGTGTAGATTGCACCTATAGACCTAAATGTTCTGACCAGAATGGGATGGATATTACCAGAAAGCCTGTTGGAAATGTTCCTAGGTTGGCATTAATGTCCTAAAACTGCCATGGAAGGAGTGCTGGGCAAGGCCAGCACTCTCCCAGGGTCTGCACTACCTGTGCAGGCTGGCTGGTGCTGCTCAGGACCGTGCCCTCGCTCCTCCTGTCACAGATGACTCCCACAGGGGCCAAAATTTCAAGAGATATGAAAGATTAAGAGTCTATGGAGGGTATCCTACCATTGCTACTGATAGGACCACACAAATTTCATTATCAAAACTAAGGTGGCTCAAACCAGAAAATACTAGGCATCTGATAAGTATCATGAGTTAAAAGCCTGTTCAAGTAAATACAGCATCATCATGTCCCTGCCAGAAACAAAGGTAATCATTTCAGCTGACAAGAAAATGCAGAATTGAGTCCAACTGGCATAAATGTAGAATGTATGCATTATGCATATTCTTGGAGTAGCAGAAATGAAAATAGGCTTGGTATCATTCCACTTTGATAAACATGGAGCTTATCTTCTGTTTGCAATAGGAATTTATCAAGTCTGATGGCCTAGAGCAAAGTGACAGGGGAACATCTGCAGTGTAGTGAAAAGCAGTGGAAAGCACAGCAGAAGTGGCTGCACACCTTTGTGGAGAAAAAAAAAAGTTCTGCAAGCTTCAGTCAGAGGGTGTGCCCTGGAGCTTAGCTGATTTAACCCTTGCTTCTCATTACTGCAGTCTTCGTTAGGTGCTCCACCTGGACATAATAGGAATGCTGGAAGGGCTTTGCCTCCTCTCTTGTACGTTGCTCCTTCCCAGGTGTGTAAGATGCTGCACCTTCCTCTTCCTGTCCTTGCAAACGTTGGCTCTGACGTTGCCTCAGCTGAGCAACTGAGTCTCTCAGGGCTGAAAATGTAGATGGGGATGGAGTATAAAAGGAACATGGTTAGGACAATCCATAGGGTTTAAAGCATGTGGATGTGTGTGTGTGTGTACATACATAGCTGAATATGTAAGAGTGCGACAGAAGAGACAAAAGCAGAGAACTTACTAGTATCAGAGGATCAAAGCTATTCACCAGAATGAGAAGACAAGGGAAGGAATTTTCCCCCCAGTTTTGAACTTTTTTTGCAGCACTTGGTCGTTTAATGGAGGTACCTGATTTGTTTGGTATGTGACAGTTCACCAGCACAAAAGCATTGTCATTCTCCGCAGACAAAGGCAATAGCAGACACGTCTGCAGCAGCACTCCCAGACACCAAACCTGAGCTTGTATCACACTGAATGGTGCTGCCTCCTTCTCCTTTAACTGTGCCTGGTTTCAGGCAGACCTTGGTGAACCCCAGGCAAGAGCACACAATTCTGTGCTTGCATCAGGGTGGGGCCGCTGGGACACATGCTCCTGGAGGATGGGTCCTACTGGGAGGTGGAAAAGTCACCCTGATACCGGGACACTGAGCTGCAGAGAGAGGATCTGATGGACTTTAAGCAGATTATGTGAATTTTGCCCAACAGGTACATCACAATGTCAAGAGAAAATTTTTCATTTGGGCAGAGGAGGGGGAAGGAGAGTCCTCCTGCCTGGAACCTCAGAGATGGAGGGACCCCATCAGCTGCCAGCTGCTGAGCCTCCCAGCAGAAGCCACAGTACTGCACAGGCTCTGAAGGACACTTCCCTTCTCTTCCCATCTTTAATGGCTTTAATGGAGCCCTCAAGCCAGCTTGTCTTCATTCTTTTGATGCCTTGTGAAGGGTGACCTAGAAGAGCGGATAGACAGAGTTAAAGAATAAAGTAGGTATTTATTAAAAGGCCTCCATGGATACACCTTGGGTACTACAAGAGCCCAGCCAGGGCTACACTCAAGATGGACCCAAAATGGTCACAAAAGGGACAACTGGCCAGAAGGTCTCACACTTTTATAAGTTATGTTCCATTAGCATATTGATAATTGTCCAATTATAGCTTTAGGTTATGAAGTCCCATCCATCTTGTTTTTCTCTCTTCAGTCCACGTTGTTTGTGCTCTTGGACCTGAAATTTGGGTGGTTGTCCTTGGTCCCAAGCTAGGAAAGGAATGGTTTTGTCTAACTACTCTTGAAGAGAGCTTACCATTCCTTAATATGAAGCTCAGAACTACACACAAAAGCAGCACAGAATCTGAAAAATATAAAAGCTAAAATCTGAGGCATCACTTTGGTCTTTATTTATTGTGGTTATTTCTATACAGACTTTGTGGAGATTTCAGAGAAAAAGTTATAGAATACTTCTTTGTAGTTTTAGAAGGAAAGTTATTACAGCTGCTTTTACTTTTAGGGAAAGCATGAACTCACCAAATATTGCAACTGATTTTTATAGCGAAATGTTTCTACACAAACTAATTTAGCATATTTAATTTTAAAAAGCATTAAACCCCCTTAAGAACAATATTTCTGTCTTAAATGAAATTACAGAAAGTCAAATGGAATGGCTGGAAGAGGAAAAAATTATCTAGTCTCATATTTGATTTCCCTGACTGCTTCTTGTTGGCTCACTGAGCACATTCACTTTTTCATCAAAATGGTCACCAGAATTTTGTTCTGCTCTGTTTGTTGCAGAGGATCACAGACACTGCAGATCTCAGGAAAAAAATCTATTTTCCCTCCTTCTCCCAATGTGTTAAACTGCCATCTTGTAAAATGAACTAACCTTGCAATTTGGTACTAAAATAAACCTCTATGCAAGTCATTTTTACAGCAGGAACAAAATTTAAGCAATGAATGCTGATACGCCTACACAAATACACATACATGCACACACACCCACACACAGCCATCCAAAGTGAAGACTCAGTTCCAGCCCCTGTATAAATTTGATCTGGGTTATGCTCATTCCGGATGTGGCAATCTGCAGGTTTTGTGGAAAAGGCCTTAGAACAGCATGCAGGGCAGTGATAACAGATTTGCAGAAGGGCAGTATAAATAGCAGATCTCAGATAAGATGGCTGATAAGTTCTGGCTTATCAGACAGAAGATACCTCTCCAGCTTGTGGAAGAGAATGGATGATTTACATATCTCTTTACATAATTCTTTGATATCTTTTAGGAAGAAAAGTAGAATGTTGTGAATTTTCCAAACCTACAGAGTCCAAGTCTCACTTTCCAAAATGATTTTTAACTAAAACATTGTGATTCAGGACAAGAATCAGCAGCACAGAGGCTGCTTACACTTGCTGAAATCATTAGCTACAAATGACTGATGCTGAAAGAAAAGCTGAAGTTTATGTGGCTTCTAATCACAGCAGGGTTAAACCTGATGACATTCTTTTGAGAGTAAGTGAAAAAAAGACATTAACCTGAATTGTCCCCAGCAGAGTTATCTGTGAAGGGAGCCCACCTTCCACAAATCCTGTCCAGAAGCATGGGATTGGATGTACTTGATCTGTCTCTTATCTAGCTGCTGTTTCAAACTTTGGAACATGCACCAAGGGTGGACAGAATGAAGAACTTACACTGTCAAAAGTTACCTTAACCCATATCTTCCCCTCTCTGACATTAAATGTTTGCAAGGCACAGCATCAGTCCAGTGCAAAACTCGATGGTGTCTCTCCTTTGTCAATGTAGGCTAAAATACTGACTCTGGCAAAATCTGTAAGTGGTTTACTATTGATTGCAGTGAAAATAGATTTTAGCCTTTCCATCTATTTGAAAATGAAGATGGAGTTTAGACAGACCAACTGTCTAAGTAAAAAAAAAAGTAATATTGAATAGGGAAGCAGCACTAACAACAGTGTACTTGTCAAAATAGGTCCCTGGATTATCTTACCATCATCAGTATTTTTACTGCTCTGAAAGCTGTAATTTGTGTTTCAATGAAATACCTAGAGCTGGCTGGCTTCTCTTATAGCTACTGGAAGTCTATTTTATGTGAACAACTGCATGTCCTTATGTAGGTTACTCAGAATCAGTAAATTTACTGTATCTCAGTAAAGGAAAAAGAAACTTATGCTTGGTAAAAATATTGCCTGACTATGAAGACTGGCAGACTCAGTCCTCTTATGCTACAATCACAGTTGTGGGCCACAACTTACACTCCCGGAAAAGGACACATTGATGTGGCTTCCTTGCTTTTAGCCATTTGGTGCAGCTGTCTCAGAAGAGACACTGGTTTAACAAGTGACCTAGCGCATAATTCTCTTTCTGGAGCACAGTGGGGATCAAGAAGCACACTGATCCTTAAGAGAGCTAGTATTTTAGCCTGCATTGGCAAAAGAGAGGCATCAAGCCCTGCACTGGACTGATGCTGTCCCTTGCAAACATTAAACGAAAGAGAGCAGAAGGTGCGGGTAACAAAGCTCTCGACACTGCACGTCCCAAGTCCTCCCCTCTGTCTGCCCTTGGTGTGTATTCCATAGATTGAAACAACAGCTGGATAACATTGTCAAGACACCTCAAGTACACCCACCCCACACTGTTCGACAGCATTCATGAAAAATAGGCACTTTGCACAAATTATGATTTGTAGTAAGCAAGTATCAACAGTCTATTAGATGAAAACTGAATATGAACAAGTCCTTGAAGCTACAATTTAATGTATAACTGAAATACCTTTGTTTTGATTTTACTATGTGAATAGCCTTTAAAAAGTAATTGAAATAATCAATGCAAAAACTAAACTACTGGCTATGTTATGCCTTAGAGAGAGGAATTGCAGGGTGAGGTTAGATGTAGAAAAAGTTATTCTTCTTTTCTATTGCTGCAAAGTAGGCTGGGTTTTTTCACAGGAAATCACCACTCTTTCTAGAGAAGGTAAATTGAAATGTTCCTCTGAAATAGCTTTCCTCCTGACAATAATGGCTGAATCCTCCCTCTACCTCATCAGTATTAGCTTTCAATCTTTTCAGAAGCCTCCGACTTCTAGAATCAGGGGGGAACAAGCAGTTTCTGCTGAATCTCATCTTTGCTCAGTTGAACCATAGATTCAAGTCTCCCCAGTGTTACAGACACGTAAAAAAATTCCCTTCTGCTCTTGAACCGACATTAATTTTGAAGATAATTCTAGAGGAAAACTGGATTGGCTGAAGAGATTATTTCTTCTATAAGGATTTTTTCCTGAGTTCAAAGACCAAAAGCTGTTAGCCCCACAAGACCTCTTTACCATCTGTATGAATGATGTAGCTCTGTGCATCTTTATTCACTACAGGTCCTAGTGACCAGTGATCCACATTGGAAATACGAACAACATAGCTGCAAATAAAGGGCATTGGTGGTGAGAGATCTGAAAGTGTGTTTGTCAGTCTGCTCCTACCCACTGTCTGCCTTATTTCTTCATGCCGTGCCTCCCTCTTCAATGCCAGAGGACTGTCCAGATCAACCTTACAGAGTTCCCACCCCAACACTGGCATGGAAAATGACTGTCTCATCTCTCGTCTGCTGTGCCTGCTTTATACGGTTTGCATGACTTTTGAAGGCTTGGCCCAAAGCTTATCTGGCCATGTGCCTTCTTGTCCATTAAAACTGCTTTCCTAAATCAAAAACATGGGTGTTCTGGAGCCTTGTACATAGGACAAAAGGCTGTATCATTATTTTCTTTTTCTCACTGCACTACCTCTAACACCTTACCTTTCTCCTCCAGAGTGAAGTCTGTCTGACCTACAGTAAAGCAGAGCCTCTCTTTTTACAAGTTATGAAAAAAAAGAGTCAGAAAAATGAAATTTCTTTGCCTCCACTTTTTCCTTCCATCTCTGATATCATTGTCCCTCTCATTCATTGTTTAAAAAAAAAATCTACTCTGTCTAACCTCTTGCTTTTCTGTTGCATGTGGAATGGGGCAGATGGACAGGGGTAGAGAGAGGATGGTCTGGTTTTCTTGCATAAATCTTGTTTCTTCCAAGAAGAAAGAGAAAAAGCAGCATTTTAACTGAGGGTTTATTTTGAATATTTTATCAGCATGAAATCAAGGGCTGCCTCAAACCTCATGGTCCATGATCAGTAGCTTCTGCTAGTTGCTTCTGATTTCAAGTGGACAGCTCTACATGAAACAGCAAAGCTGTTAAAAGACCCACTTAACAACACAGCATAAAGCAACCATTTCCAAACAGAACTTATTTTGAGATTGTGATTTTCTCCCAATTAATTCAAATTATTCCTCCCTTTGAAGTTTATTTCCATTAGCTGACATCTGCAAATTCTTAGAACAAAATGTAACAGGATGTAGGCTTTTGTAACATTTTAATGGGAATTCTGTATTCTTCCTTCTGTATATGAGGTGAGTGGGCAAATACTTTTCTATATAAATTCATATAATTTCATTGGCTTCAGTAAAGATATGCTAATCTACATCAGATGACAATTTGTTATTTTATGTAACAGAGAGAAAATGCAAAATGATTCTAGTCTTTAAATATATTTGAAAAAAAAAGTAATTGGTATAATAATTGGGGGGGAGAATATTTCATCTAGACATAAACTTAAATCCAAAGTAGTTACCATGCCATCATATTGTGGGTTACATCTTTGAAAGTTCAAAAAATATTTTTAATGCCCTAAATCCCTAAAGCAGCAAGGAAGAAAACAACAACCAGCAATTTACTGCTGTACACACTGGATCAGGATTGTATGCATTCATGATTTATTGCTTGATAATAAAACTAATTTTTCTTCAGATATTGTTGGAAGTACCATTAATGTTATTCTTGTTGTAAGAGAACAAATAAACCCACCTTGTCTGTGCTCTTCTCCCAGTGATTATCCTTCCCTGATTGTTCTTGTTAAAAAGTACTGTGTTAATTTGAATGCTCATTGTAATCAATTAGTTCATTACTGAAACCAAGGTGCTCAGAAGAAACTTAGCTGCTTCATATAACATGTCCTGGTAGAGATGTTATTTTCTGATGCTTATAATGATTTTTAAGATTTCTTTTTCAGGTGATTCTTCCTTCATCTCATCTTAGTGCATTTATCTCTCGTTCATTTCTAGTCTGCTTCATTCTGACTCTGACAAGGTGCTGGACTGCTGTTGGGCTGTCTCCTCAAAGTTGTTGGTTTGAAGTTCTTATTGAGAAGGGTCTCTACCTCTCACTTGCCATAGCAATGTTCTAGGCCCTGGCCATTAATCCAAAGATAAGCACTTCTACCACCTCTGCCTGTGCTTCAGCAGACATCCATTAATCTGTACTCATGTACACGAGTTAGGTGGTTAAGGACAAGAAATATTTTTACCCTTTGAATGAATGCTGCTCTTGCTGCAGCTAAGACAGAGTATCAGGGGATTGAGCACGCCTCCTCTCCACGTGTGTTACTGCTCACCCAGGGATGGCTGAGGGTCTGAGCTCAGCAGCTTCTTCTGCTGCAGGGGCACGGATTCATGTCAGATTTTAGGCTTTGTAAAACAGGGCCAGAAACACTAATGTCTCCTTTTGGATTTAGCAGTGAATCTTCTGCTACCATTATTAGGGGTCCTTATTTAGCACTGGAAATTAATGGGAAGTGGGATTTTCTTTGTGAAGGCAGCTCAGGTACTATGCTAGTAATTTATTCCATTTGCTGCACACTGCCTTAATCGACACAGGAGTTTCTGGTTTACATTTGTTTTAATTTCAAATAAGGAATTAGTGGAAACTGGCTCAGGGTTCTGACTGCTTTTGGTGTGTGTTCTGAGCTGCAGTGCTGCTCTCCTCAGTGCAAGTGTGTTACACTGTGTGTCCTTGCCACAGAGGCACCACCAGCTCTCAGTACATGTGCACAGTGTTTCCCAACATTTACATCATGTCTGTAAAGCACAAGCAGAGTGGACTGTATTTCTATTTGCATTTTATATGGACTATATTTAGCCCTGCATTTCAGCATCCCTCATATTTTCCCAACTGTGAACAAGCTAACAAAGCTTTTTAATAGTGTTTATTTAAACTGTAAAGTCTGCATCTGCATATTAGATATATCTGCATATCAGATGCAAGTTCTCCACAAACAATTAGGCATCAAAGTCATCAATGTGTTTTCTGACTTTTTCTCCTAATCTAGAACAACATTCTCTGTTGGAGATGTGATCTTTCAAGCATATACTACCACTTGCTATTTCAAGTGTTTGGGGGGGAGATTCTAAAGTTGGAAAAAAATCATGCTGTGTATTTTCAGAAAAAGAGGTGAGAGAAATGATAAAGAAACTAATGAAATAGATATCACCAGAAGACTCACAAAATAATTATTAAACTATTTTTTAGTAATCACCTAAAAATAATAAATTGATTAAGATTAGCCATTATGAGTTTGTGGAGAAAACTCCACGTGAAATAAGATGAATTTTCTTCTTTGACTCATAATTTTCTTCTTTGACTATCCATGACCTCACAGATAGTGACGAAGTAGTAGATATGCTGTATATATGCATCAGCAACATTCACTATATACATAGCTTGAGGTTCTCATCAGTAAGATAAGGAACTATTGTGTAGGTGATTCATGAGTGGGTAAGCAATTGCTCCTGAACTAATTCTCAAAAGTAAGTATCAGCTGTGTACTATTGAACCAGGAAGATGTTTCTAGTAGGTTCCTGAAAGGTTCTGATCTCAGATACCTTCTTTTAAATAGGTTAGTGCACAGATTGGCTAAGGAAATAAAAGGTCAAATCATTAACACATGAGTACAAGAAAAAAGGATATAGTTATAAACTATTTGAAAAATGGAATAGGAACTAAATATAATTTGGAAAAATCAGAGGTTGCCTAAAATCACTTTGGTAAAATTCAGCAAATAAAGTACAAAATACTACCCAGAGGTAGCAGAGCTCAAATCCTCAAATAAAAATAGATAATAGATAACTGGGAAGCAATACGTTTTGAAAGGTTATGAGGATTACTCAGCATTACAGACTTGAGTAGTGGTCAATACCGTGATGAAGGTGAAAAAGCAGGCAGACCTCAATGTGGGGTGTATTAACAGAGAATTTTACATGTTCTGGAGATGGGAGGCCTTGTCTGGGATGCCTAGAGAAGCAGGCTAACAGAATGGATAGTCAAGAAGAGAACAGATTCCTTCTGTCCCAATGTTTCTAAGAAAATATCCAGTGGGTTGGAATTTCTCACTACCAGTGAACACTAACTGACAGGTAAGTTCTTGGTGCTTCTTTTGTCCATTTCTAAGTAAGAATTTTAGTACTCTGCATTTTGACTATTTTCTCCTGGCATATTCAGCTGATGGTTTAAATTCATTTGTGAGAGAAAACAAGAGAACTAACAAAGCCTGGTTTCCAGTGGATTTGTGTTCACTCTTTCCCTCACCCAGTGCTGTAAGATCAGCATTTCTCCCAGTCCCCACGGACTCTTTGCATTGTTTCTTAAAGTCTCACGGCTCTGTGCCCACTGTTAACAGTACTTGCAGCTCCCCCTTGTCTTTTCCAGTTCCACCCCATCAGCACCCGCGGCTGTTCCCTCCCTGTTGGATAGGGAGGCTGTCCCACATGTTCCAGCTGTTTTGGGGGTATATTTATGCTTATTGGCCAATATGAGTGGGCAAAGGAAAGACCAAAGAGACTATTTAACTGTTGAATTCACTCTGAAGCATTTCCCTCAGCATGAAAATAAACATGGGTTGCTTTCTTTGATCCAGCTATAGAAGCCTGTAAATTTCTGTCAAACTTACCTGAAATTAATTAAAGGGATCAGAAGTCATTGGCAGACAGACAAAAAATATTGCTGCTAGAATGTTATTTGTTTAAGTACTCAAGCTAAAAGTAGGAGTACTTTTAGGAATACTTTTCATGTGTTTTTAAATACCAGAAGCAGCAATTTTGCTAAACATTTTGTCTCTGTTTTGTGAGAGAAATACAACACAATTTTAAAAGTTTTGGCACTTTCGTGTGTAATCTCTGTATATCTCCTAAACAGTTTAGGACAAATACTAATAAATGAGTCTTTAAACATATTTCACAGCTAAAACAGTCTTTCCTTGCTCCCAACTGGTTTAACAATGCAGTAATTGTGATGCTTTTAGCATTTCAAATAGTTCAGATAAGCCACAATCTTTTTGCATAGACCATACTTGAAGAAAGTAGGTTACACTTACTCTAGTCTGTTAATAACAGCTAACATTTTGCACTACTGTTCTTTCTACACTGTAATTAGACTCATGTACAGCTGACTTCAGTCCTGATAGGCAATACAGTGAATTGAGATGCTTCATGTACAAGCACATTGAGTGAAGCAATTGCAATAGTTGTAACAACTCAGAAATATTCAGGACAGTGGTCAGATGCCTCCTGATTCCTTGCAGGGAATAGCTTGATGCAGCACCTCTGGCAGAATTGAGGCAAGAGCATAGGAAACATTATTCAGTCACAGTAATCTTGTGTCTCAGGGGACTTCCAGTCCATTTTCACATTGTCTTGATCACAGCTGAACAGATTTCTGACACACTCAACTGATTACATATAACAGTCCAGAAATATGAATGCATTTTAATATTAAAATAAAAAATACAATTGTCACAGGTTTCTACACCTCTCCCAGTCCTTAGTAAGCTCATGTAAGTAAAATATTTGGTGGATTTCCTTAATCTAGGAGGATACCATATTTCCATATTGCCAATTCCCTGGATCTGGGCCATGAATGGTAGGATTTGAGTCCCATGGCACAGTGTTTACAAAGCAGTAAGAGGACGCACATTTGCAATGGCTTAGAATCTGTTTGTGTCTCATTTTGGACCTGGCTGTACACAGTAGCTGTTTGGGATCAGCTCTGAACTGACTGCAGAAGGAAGCCCTACAGGATAAAGGAGGCCTCTTTGAAGCCTGTGTGATACAGGTGTACAATAGCCAGCCATGATTCTGGCACCTTGAATGAGAAAGTCCTCAATAAATGCCTCATCCTCTCCCTCTCACTCAGAAGTGCCAGCATAGAGACCAAACACCCAGAGCAGACTGACAGGACAGGAAAAAGAGAGACTTCTAATGCTTGAGATTAAGGGAGACTTCCAGCATCTGAAGGTGTGCACTAACCCATCTGGGTTTTTGCTCCTGGCAAACCTTTGGGTTAAGAACTGCAGCTTCTGGGATGTTAGTGAAGGACAAGGGGCAGGGGGAGCAGTGGGTGCCACTGTAGAAGGGTATGTGGAAGGACCATGAGGTGATCAGGAAATACAAGGAACTTACCATGCAAGTACATTAAGGGGATAGTTGATTATCCTGAGAATGTGTGAATGTGGCCATTGAGCAGGCCTAGTGCAATTCAGACAGGTATTAATAGTCAGGCTAAAGTAGGGAAAGGGAATTTCCAACAGAGAACTAATCTTTACAGCAGCCCTTGTCTGTCAATAAAGAGAATCAGCCCAGGCACAACATTAAAAAAATGTGTTTATTTATGATGCTAGCGATATCTCTCCCTGTAACAGATCCCACATTAGTTTAGCTCAGTCCTGAGAGCTGCTGCTGTCAAAAGCCCTAGTTCTCTCTTATCCACAGCAAATGATGCATCTTTAGGTATTTGCTCAGAGCAGAACTGGAAATACAGACTCCCTGTGCTGTGCTAAACTGTAAATACCAGCTTCTGAGCTTCTCAGTATAAGCAGTTTCTAAATAATCTCACAAACTATTCACTTGAGGGAAAGTTCAGTATAAGTAAATTATTTTTACGTGTTGAATATCCTCTTCAACTGCAGGCAGCAAGAGACAAAAAGAATTTATAACTTTCTCTCTTAACCAACAATATTATAATTATTAAAGGTGTCCATAGGTAAAGACAAAGTGCATAGCATCACTAGGATATATGGACTGCAAATGTAATTTACATTTAGCTATATCAGAGTGACTATTCTGTTAAGTGTCATTTCAAATAATTCTAAAATAAGATTATGCTTTAAGGAGCAGATATAACTCGTCAGTGATTTAAAATTAGATCATATATTCTTCATAACTGAAATCTGCTCCTAGGATGTGCATGCACGTGGGGGGGGGGGGGGGGGGGAAGAAAAAAAAATGGTCCCCTTTTACTACTCTTTGCATCAGCACTCTTGAATTCCAAAATGGAATTTTATATTAAATGGGAATGGAATGTAGTTAGAAGATTTTGCCGTGGACAACCTCCTCCAAAATTCACCCTGTGCTGTCTCCTGTCACAAATCCCTCACCCATTAGTAAGATAGTGAGCAGGTGCATAATTCTGCCAAAGAAAACGTACAAAGTTAAACACATGTTGAAATGTTTTACTAAACTAGATCCTTATTACTAATCATGATAGCTTATCTGGGAAATCCTAACTACGTCTTCTAAGCATTTGTATGATTCCAAGGGGGTTTCCACAGAGCAGGAGGAAAGCTGAGTGATCAGCTTGTGCTGCTTCGGCTCCATACAGGTGCCCCGAAGGTCAGTGTTAAAAGCCACTGGATTAAGGACTTAGTTTTGAAAACAGCTGTAGGAATTAGCACCTTGGAGTCAAAACACTAAGGGAAAAAAAGATCATGGTTATAGAAATACAGGCAGCCAGCCACCGTAGCTGCAGGCAGCGGGAAGGTGGCTCAGCCCCGTTCCGGTGGGATGCACTCCGTGCCCGGGGCAGCTGAGGCGGCCAAGGCGAGTGGGGCAGCCCGGGCGAGGCCGCGGGCGAGGGCCCGGAGATCCCGAAGGCGCAGTTGCCCATTCCCACACAAACATCGCTCCTTTCGCCCTACGCCTCCCTCCTGGGCAGCCCGGCTGGCCCCACGCGTCCCGGGGGCAGCCGAGGATCAGCCTGCGCCCCCTCCGCCCACCCTAGAAACGCTGGAAGCGGGAGCGCCTTCCCCACAGCGGCACGCAGCCCTGACAGGCATCAGCCCACGCTGCGGATCTAGCTGGAACTGCCTTCCCCCGCAGCGCCGGGCTTCTCCTGCTCCCCGCAGCGGAGGGGGAGACACGGAGGGGGGGATTTTGGGCTCCTTGTCCCCGCTCCTGCGCTCGCCCCGCGGCCGCTCCCGCGGGTCCCGCCGCTCGCCCCCGGCGCGGAGGGG